>VTPC01001086.1:181361-285784 GCA_011009095.1 Ignelater luminosus
TTGGTCTGGACGGGACTTGTGCATACCTTTGAGCACTGGCCCGTTACAATTTCACTAATGAAAGAAGTATAAAACCATTTATTGAACACATTTTAGTTCTTAACAACAGAACTCCAAAGAAAAATATCTGCTAGCAATATAAACAACTTGCTAAACATTAAAAAGTAAGACGAAGCGATAAATTTATATTAAATGAATGTATTTAAAGCCAAACTCAACATAAAATTCGGATAAGTATGCAAACTTTAAAATGACATTACAATTTAGCATTTATTTATAATTGTCATCTTTGACACTTTAATATATGTCAACGTGACATGAAACCAACTTTAAAATTGAACTAACTTCTTACGTTTAACATTTTAATAATTCCTGTACCATATTTATTTTTTATCTCAGTACTTCATGTTTGTTTGATCTATCATAATCTCTTTCTGATTTCTTTAACTTTTCCTTTATATTTAACAACTATTTACCATTCATGCAGCATTTATACCAACATTTTTTTAACAACTTTACAATACATTATTTCTAATTCTTTTCATTAATAATAAACATCATCATAATAACTTTTCTCCCTTCCTCACTAAACTAACTTCAATATCATCCTTCATTTCTTCCACTTCTTTTATTAATCATATTAAAACTTTCCTTTTAACATTATATTTCATCTTTTTATATTATATCATCACTTATTATTCAATCATTTCAATAATTCATATCATCATAACGCAGTTTATATTTTATAACAACATAAATCATTAATATTTCAATTCATAATTCAATAATATTTTCTTCATTGTTTTATATCTTTAACACATTCATTCTTCATACACACCACTAATCTAACCTAACATGAACTTTTCTTTTCTTGCTCAATTATTTCCCTAAATCTTTCCTCCCTTCCACTTCAATTGATCATGTTCTCTCTGTGCATTTTCTTTTCATTAAATATTCAGGAATTTTACCACTGTCTATATTCGGAACTTGGTCGATGACATCTTCAACTTTCTTTATTTGTTTAGCCCATTTCATATATCTTTGATTTATGAATAACGTATGTACAAGTTTCATATCCTCTCTAAATTTCTTTCTCCTATATTTATAATTTCTTAGTTTTTCTCTTAATCCAGATTTTAAATTCAATACATATTTAGTAATCGTGTCATTCTGCCTTTCCATCTTTATCGTATATTTCTTATCTTCCTTGAATTTCTTGTATTCTGTTCCCTCATTTTTCTTTTTCGATTTATTTTTACATTTTCTTTTAGATTTTATCCCCTCCGATAACTTATTTTTCATTATCCTCCCATTTATTAGATTTTCTTCTATTCTTCTTAGTTTATTCTGTCATCTCGTAGCATATTTTTTTCTTACTTTAAGATTTCTATAATTCTTTTGATAAATCTTTCTTTCTTGATGATTATCTCTTATCTTATTTTTCTGTATTTGACGTTTTTCTATCTGTCTTTTACCATCTACAATTCTTATTGGTAACTTGTTTCTTTCGTCTTGTATTTCACCCGTTGTGCTTTTAATAATATTATTTTTTTCATACTCATATTTTTCAAATCCTTTATCTTGTATTTGGACTCTTTTCTCTAAACATCAACAATATTTTCCTGCTTCCTATATGCTGATATCTTAGATGTAATTCAATTGCTAGTTCTTTTGTATGTTCTTTATTTGTTAAATACAATCCCTTTCCTGCTACTAATTTTATCAATATTTCATTCTTTAAGATATTCCACGATATTCATTCTTTTCTCTTAAAATTTCTTTAATATTGTTAAATTGATCTAATCTTTGAACATCCTGAATATAATTTAATGAGAAAATACCCTCTTCTGCTTTCAATATGTTTAATCCAATCACCACTTCACCTTTTCTTCCCAATGCTTTCTTATTCTCCACACCTTGTCTACTCAAATAATCGTAAGTATTTATAAGGGCAGTGCAGCTTTTTAAAAATTTTGTTTTTCCGGTGTATTTATTTGTTCCTCTTCTTGTTTCTTCTCGTGTCGGACTTGTCAAGTCAAGTCAAGTCAATCGTTAAATTCCCGCCGAAGGCGGGAGGCCGTTTTAAGCTCCTCGTGGAGCTTCTTCAGCCTGTCGGACTTGTTCTGTTGAACCATCAACGTATAATAAATTAATCCGCAGTTTTCTTGATCTCTGTCTTTCAATTTCATTTCTGTGATCATTTACTCTTCTGAAATCTGTATATTTTTCTTGTCTTCCTGTTTTCTCATCTGTTGTGCCTTCGTATCTTCTATATTGATCATTATTTACCCATCCACGATTATAATAATTTCTTCCATTACTTTCCCTATTTTTATTTTCGCTCCTTGAATTTCCATTCATATAATTTTTATTCCATTGATTTCGTTCTTGATCTATTCTTGATCTATTCTTGTTATCCTTTCTTTACCGTTATAATAATTATTATTTTTATAATACTGGTTATTAATGAATCTTTGAGTTCCTTGTGTACCATAATTTTCTATATCTTTGTATTTTTTAAAATTTTTAGCTACCTCCTCCATTTCATCAACTTCCTTTACTAACCTAATAAAACCTGCCACATTTTTAATATCCTCTATTACCTTCGTTATTATATTTAGACCACATTGTTGTGCGAGTTGCATGACCAACATGTTTTCATCGTAACTAATATCTAAATATTGTAATACTGACAGTTTCTTTGTTGCATATTTTTCTCTACTTATTTCCATTGATCTATCATATTGTCCGTTACCAAATTCCATCATAAGTTTTCTTTGTCTAGCACAACTCCAATAATTTTCCAAAAACATTTTCTCAAATTCCTTAAAGCATTTAATTTTCGTTATATGTATCTCCAGCCACGACCTTGCTTCTTCTACCAACGCACTCCTAATGTATGACAGTTCATCTTCCCACGTCAATTCTTCTTTCGTCACTTTCTTGATTTTTCTTATTTTATTTTTCATTTCTTCTATGAAGGCTTTTGGATGTACGACATCTTTTCTATTATATGTAATTTCAATTTTTTTTATAATTTATTTGTATTCTTATTGGTGTTATATATCTCGCCTCGTTCTTTATTTGTTTCCACTCACCTTCTATTTCTTTCACTTTATCTTTTAGATCATCTTTGATTTCTACTCGCATTTTATTAACATTTTTATCTATCTTTGCCTCAGTTTCAATTATACTTTCTACAAAGTCTTGTTGTAATTGTAGCTGTTGTGTTTTTATCTCTTCCATTGTTCTCTCAACTTCTTCAAATTTATCATTGTTTATCTTAGTCGTTTCTTGTAACAATTTCTTCACACTTATTTGTTCGTTACCTATTCTCATAATTTGTTTATTTAATTCACTTAACATTTCTTTGGTTTTTGTTTTTATTTCTTCTTTCATTTCTTCCATTTTTTTATTTAGCTTTACACTTGTTTCCATCATATCCTTATGGCACTCATCTAATCTTTTATTTAGATTTTCATTTATACTCATCTTTGTTTCATCTATATTTCTTCTATTTTCTTCCTGACATTCATCCAATTTTTTATTTATGTTTGCATTCATTTATATTAACATCTGCATTAAATCCCGATTTAAGTCTTTATTTTCTTTTTTCTTTATATTTGTTTCATCAGACATAACATTTCTTATTTCTATTCCACTTTCTACTTCTTCCACATCACTTCCTTCTTTTGTATTTGTATTCCCTTCCATTACCTGTTCTTGCTCTTCTTCCCCTTGTTCTTCCTCTTTTCTTATCATCTTTCCTGACCTGGTAACTGACATTCCTTCTGATTTTATTTAATAATATGATTCTATTTCTGAAACAGTGATAAAATTTTCGTTCTTTATATTGGCATTTTCTACGTGCAATATAACTGTTTTAAATTACACGAGCCCCACCACTTTGGGACGCTATTTTTGTAATAGTATGGAGAGTTCTTTATCTCAGGGTCCTTATTTTCGTTCGTGTGGTTCTTAATTTTATAAAGAAAAATCTATTTTCTTGATAATACTAATTTATTATCTTCTGTCATTACATCCATCAAAAAAAATCATCCCCTACTCTCTTTTTTTATATCATTTCCAAATATCTCTACATTTTTAATATCATGACAGTAGAGATTTCCATGTTATAGTTTTGGTTGGCTAGGTGAAAGATGTACACCAGTCTTTGTAAGTCATTCTCGTTATCAGACACTAGCACTGCATCTTCTGCATAGCATAGGATGTTTACGTTTCCATTGTTCAATTGATAGCATTGTCCCACTTTTTTACTTTTTCAACAATCTGGTTGATTATTAGATTAAATAGCAAAGGGCTTAAGGAGTCTCCTTGTCGTATGCCTGTTGACATTGATATTTTTCTGGTAGGGCTTTTATTGACAGATGTGTAAGTGCTTGCGTTAGTGTTAGTTCTTGAATGAATGAGGTCTACGAAGCATAAATAAGCTGAGTATTTTACTGCCTTTTCCACTAATTGCCTTAGGATGAAGATAGCATCTGTAGTCGAACGGTTTTTTCGAAAGCCCTGCTGTTCTTCTGGTATGCTGTGGTACGTGTTGATGATGTTTCCGATTACCTTTGTAAACAGTTTCATGGTAGAGCAGGGTAGGGTGATGCCTCTGCAATTCTTTTTATGGCTTTTCTTCAATATGGGTATCGTGATGCTTTCTTTTCAATCAGGAGGGATCTTCCCGGTTGGAAGAGAGTTGAGAATTGTTCTGCTAGTTCCTCTCCCCATATTTTGTCAATTCGTTTTCTGTCTTTTACTGTGCTAATGGCATTTTGCAGCAAGTTTTCATTTATTCGATGGGACGCATCTTCTTCTTCTTGCTCCTCTTTTTCGGTCTCGATTTTATGTTTTGTTGTTCTTTCTTCAGCGTACATTTTTTTGGAAGTATGTTGTCCATTCTTCTTTCGTTATTATTCCTGTCTGCATTGTTTCGTTGGTCTTTTTTCTGCATTATCTTATTATTTCTCATATCCGTTTTTGCGTTCAATTAGAGGTCATGCTCCATCTCGTGATAAAAATCTGCCCAGTAGTCTGACTTAATTTGTCTTATTTCAGCGTTGGTTCTGTTTGCTATTGCTTGGTAGTTATTGCGGTCTTCTTTTGCGCCTGATGTTTTGTATTTGCTGTATGCATTGCGTTTTTCTTTTGTTATTTGTTTCAGTCTTGGGTTATACCATGGTTTATATTTTGTTCTGTTTTTCTCAACATCATCCTCCCGCTCTATCTCTCGGTATCGGACTTTGTTTCTTAGTCTGTTTTTGTAAAATTCCTTTGTCGATTTGTCTCTTATTAGTTCGATGTTGAATTTTTCGGTGTGTGTAGTTGGAGCCGCTTTTTTCCATTGTAGTGTTAACCATATAGTGATCTGATCCTACATTTGCGGATGTTAAGCTTCTAACGTCTGCCATCTGTGAGGGGTGTACTGCTCTATTAGTCACTGTATAATCAATGATTGATGTTTGTCCCCTGAAGCTGGTCCATGGTATTTTGTGTTGTGTTTTATGCTTGAAAAATGTGTTGTTTATTCTTAATTCGTTCTATGTGCAGAAGGCAATTATTGCTTCCCCATTTTCATTCAGTTCTTCGTTGAATCGCTGTTTTATTCCATTTATTGCCCAGTGCCTATTCTTGCATTGAAGTCGCCCATTATTAGTGTTTTGTTTTTGTTTGGGTATGCTATCTATTGCGTTATGAAGTGTTTTGTAAAAATTGTCTGTTTCGTTTCTTGGTTTACCGGCGTCAGGTGCGTATATACTGATTATATGCACCTTTCCTTTTCCTGTTCACGTTGCTGATGCCTTCTAAGTTTTTTTCGTACTGACTTGCTAATAGTAGTCCGACTCCTGCCGTCGCTCTTTTCTCCTTCTCTTCGCCACTGTATATGAGTATGTAGTCTGGTAGGTTACAATTTCCTTTCTCCTTCTTTTTTGTTCCATGACATTATGTTCCAGCAGGCTATTCTTAATGTATTATCTTTCTTTCATGCTACTTTCTTCGAGGCCCTTTTGGTTGTTTCATTTTCATTATTCATTGTCCTATTCCGAGGCTTTTCGTTGATTCTGTGAGCGTTATTAATTTTTACGGGATAAGTTGCTAGCATTGCCCCAACCTTCCCGTACTATCCGAGCTTGGGACCTGCACTGGCAATCACTGGACTATTCGATCCATCCAGCAGCTACCAGAGGCGGAGATCCCAGAATTATAGTAAACCAAGTCTAAGTTATTTTTGAGATAACTAGCAAAACACAAAAAAAAGAAAAAATCCTCTTTTGAACACAATAGGAATTTTTGTAAATGTTTTCTAATTTTGAATTTATACGCAAATTTTGTTTATGATATATAACTGATTTGTGGTAAGTGTTTGTGTTTAGATATCTCAAAACATCTTATTGTGGTCTTGGTTCACTATAGTTCTAAACACTCCATTTAGTAAATTACTGAAATAAAACTCTCACGGGCCGAAAGGCCCAATTGGCCCACCGAACGGTAGTCGGATTAAAAAACAGGTTCTAGCAAACTTTTAATTTGTACGAATGCCAGATAAATCTATGAACGAATATTATAGCCAAACTCAAATTTCATAACCTGGGCTAAATAATACTTTACTTTTTTAATCCACCATGAGGTGTAGGGTTATTGTGGAGTTGAGCTCCGTGGTTTTTTCTTATTGTCTGCATTTCTTAACTGCTTCGTCCAACATAATATTAAACAACAATGAACCAAATGCACATTCTTGTTTGAGATCGCTATTACATTCAAACGTGTCTGATTTCTCGTTCCTCACTCTAACGTAGTTAATTGTCTTTGGATATAAGCTTCATTAATTGCTCTCTCCTTCAGGACTTTCCACATGTGTTCTCTTTTTATTCTGCCAAATGCTTTGATCAGTGCATTTTTCCCCGATTTTGCTGCTTTTCCTATCATCTGTCTTAGAATGAAGATTTGGTCCTGTGTCCCTCTCCCCTTCCTGAACCCTGTCTGTTTTCTCAGTCTGGCCTCTAGTATTCTAGCGTAGATTTTTTCCACCGTACTCCTTATAGTTATTCCTTTATAGTTAGAGCATTGCTGACTGTCTCCTTTTTTATAAATTGGGCATATGACCCCTATTTGCCAATCTTTGGTAATCTTCTTTTCTTTTTCAATGCGGTTCAGCAAATTGAGTAGGATTTCGCAACCTAATTCGCTGAGTGCTTTTATCATTTCTGCTACAATCCGTCATGTTCTGGTGCTTTTCCATTGCATATCTTTTGTACCGCATTTGTTAGTTCTTCCATTGTTATATCTTCCTGTTCGGTTGCCTCCCTGCCTCCCCTACTTTTTTACAACTTCTGTGCCTAGATATGCTCTCCAAGCTATTTTTTTTTCTTTTACTGTTGTCTTGATGTCTGTTGTCCACCATGCAGTTCTTCTTCCTTACCGATTCTCTCTTCTTGTTACGCCGCAATTTTTCTTTGCCGCTTCTTTTATGCAACTATTAAGATTTTCCCATTTTTCTTCTATTTCCTTAAGAGCTTCCGTGTTTTCCAGACTTTTATTGAGTATTTCTAGGTATTCTTCCTTTACTTGGGGTTTTCTTAATTTGTATGCATTTATCTTTTTTTTTCACTCTTTTCCTCTTTTTGTTTTCTTCTCGTTCTTGTGCGATATTCCACTTACTTAAATAAGAGACAGTGGCCGCTTCCTATTTCTGCCCCCCTTTTTACCTTTATATCTTGTACGTATTTCCTTAGTTCATTGTTAATCAACACGTAGTCGATAATTGATTTCACTTTTCTTGTTGGCTCTTCTCTGGTAAATTTATGTATTTCTTTGTGCTTGAACATCGTATTTATCATTGCTAAATCATTTTCCCTGCTAAAATCTATTAATCTTTGTCCATTATCGTTTATTGCGTCTTCTCCTTCTTGTTCTAACCGTCTTTCTATTCCTGCTTTCTCTTTCCTACTTTCTCATTTATGTATTCTACCTCACTAGTCATTTTGGCTTTATCTTGGTTCATTACAATTTCTACTCCTGCCTTCGCTATTTTTTCTCTAATACCCCTGACCACCATATGACATAATCATCTGTAGGAATCTGCAGACCTGTTCCCTTACGTTTGGTCTCAGTTATTCCTAAAATGTTTCATCTCTTCTCCTTCATTTCTTGTACCAGTTCCACTTCTTTTCCCTTTATACTTCTGATATTCCATGACCCTATATTAAACCGTATTTCTCTTGCTTTGCAGTGTCCACCTTATTTGTTACTTTTTCGAGATATTCTTATCCTTATTCATAGTTTTTTCCCTTGCATAAGTAGTCGTCGTTGTTGCTATTACCTTGTTTACAGTTTTTATCAGTTTTTTTTATTTCTTTCCTGTTGTATTTCCTTCCTGTTTTCTCAGTTCTTGGGTTTCGTCATCTCATTTCCCCTTTTCTCCATCCCTTATATCTTTTTATAACCTATCTTTATGGTTTTACCTTTGCCCTTTTTTACTGTTCACTATCTGTCTAAGTTTCTTTTGTATTTCGTGTTCCTCCTTCGTTAGCTCGTTGTTGATATACCTTTTATCTCTGAGGTATATTCGTCGCTATCCCCCATACTCTTGACTAACGCGCACTTCATAGCTCGTGCCCCTTCTGCTCCGATTCGCGTCGTCGTTTTGTTTTTCTTTTAAGCGCCTAATTAAATCACTAGCACTCCGGAACCATGATCGTAAACTTTCAACCGGATCCTTTCTTATCCAACTTAATATTGCGCCTGTCTTTCGGAATAAGGTTCGTTAACGAATTCGCCTATCGCCAAAGCAGGTGCATCAACAAGACCGTCTCCCTTGCTGTCCGAACTCCAACTAATAATAAATAACAAAAGTACCAGCAAGCTCGCTCAAAGGCTGGAGATGGGTGGGGTCAACTAAAAGATTTCATATTCCTACGGAAGCCAAAAACTCAATTTAATACTTAATGGGCGCCATAAACCAGCTCGGATAACAACGATACGTTTAGGAATTCTAGACAAATAAGAAGAAAGGGGTTTAATGGCCACTGAAGCAAGCTCACTAACACCGGTTCACATTCACACAGACAACTCTCAACCTGCCTCTCTTATTCTCTTACAGAATTTTTTTCCTATAATAAAAACTCGAAAACCCCAACAAATCCATAAATATTTCAAACCTAAAATCTGACTCAGTCCAAATTCGAGCCACGACTGTCGATAAAAGTCCAATTTAAAAAAACCCAGTTAAGCAGACTTCTATTTGTATAAATGTTAGAGTGATACGATAAAATTAGAATTTTCTAACCTGCACATATACACGGAAAGGGAAACCAAACCAATAAACGATCACGTAAACTCAGTCGAATTCGTTCTCAAGTTTGCTCGAATCCTTTCTTCACGAACAAACGAATAAACATATTTGAGGTTAGTAGTAGTAATCGTAAATTTACCCCTCAATACGTGATTCAAGGGTAGAACCCTAAACAGAAACATTAACACAAAATACTCCGAGAAATATTCTTAGGCTCAATGGCCAAGCGAGCTCGATTCTCTACAATCTTCAAACACTACCTTCTGAGGTTTCTTGCAGTCAAATTAAGACCGGCTCACATTTGCTGAGACAGCTCTGAACTCGCCTTTGTTATGTTCCACTCGTAAAGCCTGATATAAGCTTGTTCAATCTTGTACAAGCTAATGCATGAATAAGATAAGGTTGTACGTATGTCTATGCTACAACCATGCTAACATGTCTTTATAACAAACCTTTTTCTGACATATTAGTAAATTTTACCTAAATCTGATGCTTGACAAGTTGGTAGAGTTCTTAGTCACATCGATATTCCAATATTTCTTATGTATCAGTAGAATCTATTGTTTATTTGTTTTTAGTAGGTTTTGTCTAGCGTTCTCAGTTTGAACTATGTAAATGCAAAGAATGGATTTTGTTCCGTTTTTACTACAAAATATGAGCATCGATTTCATAAAGGTTGTTTGCAATTTGATGAATGATAGTCGATGCAGAAAGGTAATCTTGTACTCTTGGTGGTGATCAGCATTCAGACTGCTTCATGAAGTTTCTATAGTCTCGATCCATATGTTCTTAATGGGTAGCATTTGGTAGCAAAATTGATACCATTCGTGCCTTCTTTTCTTGAAGATCGTCTGCTGTCACGGCATCTACAAAAGTACTTATCGCTTCTACAAACACTTTGCCAGTCTACTATGCTCTCTATGTTTACACAATTGTATAGTTTTACATAACCGTCTGCAGTGATTTTTTAATGTCCAACTGACATTTAACCAACATAGTGTCCGTTGATGAACACTTTCTGTAACTACCTTCATTTTCTTACTTCTGCATTTTCACGAACTGAAACAAATAAAGAAACTTATTTGTGGTGGTACTAATGGTTTTGGTCACACAAAAAGTTTTAATTAAAAAATCGTTCAGATCGCATTAAAGCAAGCCGAGAAACTAAAAGAGTGTCAGAGATCGAGGTTCGAAAGGCATAAGCTATCAGAAGGTTTTATGCAATAGAGCTTTGAGATAAAACTGCACCTACGGCAAAATTCGATGCGTCCGTCGTTAGACTCATCAGAATTTTCTTGCAAATATTGAAAGAGTTGACCAATTCTGTGGTATGCTCTACATTATTATTTTTCGAGACATTATATTGTAGGCTCTGTTGGTTTCGCAAAGTTTTCAACAAATTCCGTCAGAGGAATAGCTTTATTTTTGTCATTGTTGTGGAATCAGCAAATTTCCTATGGCTTTTGAGCTTTTGAATTTGGTTTGATACTCCTTCCCCTTATTAACGAGTGAGCTAAATCCAACGTGCTGTTGGTTCTTTGAAAATTTCATCGCGTCCAACGGCCGCCCTCACGGGAAAATTGAGGAATTGAGAGAAATGGATATACAAAAAGAGATGAAAGAATGAAATTACAGGAAAACCTACGTAATAAGAAGATAGAAGGGAAGCTAGGAAAACTCGATGAGAAAATGAACGTAAAGAGTAGGCTGCAGACAGAAAAGTTAGCTCGTCTGATGTACGGTTAAAAAACAAAGGCCTAAGATATCTCGAAGTGACGTTATGGATTAAAGCTAGGGGACAAGTTAGAGTTAGACAAATGGTCGAGGAATACCTAAATGTCGTTGTCATTTCAAAAGCAGATTATTGAAGATTCAATCTGGTAAAATACCAGATCGATGCGGATGACGCAGCGCCCATCTTTCAAAATCCAAGACGTCTACCCTTGACCAAACGAGAAGAGACCGAGTCCCTGTTAGAATAAATACAAGTAGTCCATGGGCCAGTAGTTCCAGTAAAAAAGAAGAATGGAACGACGCGCTTTTGTGTAGATTACCGAAGGTTGTATAATGTGACCAACGAAGATATTTAAATTTGGATTTTCGTAACTACTCTTCGAGTCACGTAGTTCATTGCATAGGATGCTCTACTATAAACTACTACATCTTCTGCTAGTTCACGATTTAAACTTTCTCTGAAAATTTGGATTAACTAATATAAGTTTGATTGCATCCGCGAGACCCGTTGGTTTATCAGTAGAGGACCATGCCCTCCCCTGTCCCCTCTGATCCTTTTCTAAGCTTAACATCTAGCCGCCGGCGTACTAGAGTGTCTACGTAGGAAGGGCCCGTATAATTGCGCCGGGCAGAGCAATTGGCTCCTTTGCCAAAGGCTCCACATCCATAGAAGCCTCATGGCAGCCCTCCTATTCAGGTCAGATAGCTGGACATGCGGTCTACGGCTGGCTCAAGCTCCATAAATTAGGCTCTCAGAGCGATGAGGGCGGGATCAAGACAGAAGAAGCCTTCCTGCCTCTTTCACTCTATATTCCACCATAACTAGCTGTCTACCTCCTTTATCTCTTGCCTGTTGCTCTAATCTACACCTAAACAGCACATGTTCTGCAGTTTCTTCCACTTCCCTACACTCGCATCCTATCTTCTGTGGGTATTTTCCCTATTTCTGTGCCCTGTGATTAGCTGTACTATATCCTTATCCAATTTTTCTATCCTAGCTGTTAACTCACTATTCTGAATAAATCTTGCCGTTAACCCACCTGTATTGGCCCGATTCCATTTATCATCCCATAATTCTATTGTCCTTTTTCTTAACCTCCTCTTAACTAACGTTCGGGGGACGATGTCTAATACTGCCTCGTCCCCTTCTTCTATAGCTGCCTGTCTAGCTAGTTCGTCAGCCCTCTCATTTCCCTCTATTCCTACATGTGCCTTAACCCATCTTGCCCTAATCCTAACCCTATCTACTATCTTCTTGTTTCTGTGTCTACCTGTAACCTAGTTGGGTTTTTCATATCCTCCAATTCCATCAATACCAATCGGCTATCACTATTTAAAGTAAATTTCCCAAATGCAAATTCATTATTTCTAACAAACTTCAGTGCTTCCCTAATGGCGAGGAGCTCGCATTGAAATATAGAGCTCTACACCCCTAATCTAAATTTCCTACTCTCTATTTCCCTATCCTCATTAGTCATTATATATTACATGTGCTGCCACTGCTTTCCTATCCTCTATTCTAGACCAGTCTGTATAAACCTGAATTGCATCCTCAATTTCTTCTCTTTCCTCATTCCTAATTTTGAACCTAAATTTCCTTATATCCGCTCGATGTCCTATCTCTCCTACATCTACCCTACCTTCCACCACCCTAATTTCTCATTAATTTGCCACGACCTACCTTTAAAGACTTGCACCTTATCAACCTGCGCCTCTAGATATAAATCTATCGGTGCTATCTGGCTAAGGACTAATACTGCCTCCATTGATACTGTGTTGTATGCTGCCCTGCCGTAACTGCTAATGTTCTTTGCGCGCTCAACAGTTTTTGCTTTAAGTTTCCTGCCCAAGTAGCAGCATAAGAGATGAATGAATCACTCTCTCATAAATCCTAGTTACCGAGTTATCCCTAAATCTTATGCGCTAATTGCTTTCCCCTCTGGGCTACATATTCTTCATGAGCGTTCCAGGACAACTTATCATCTATCATAACACCCAAATATCTATATTACTATCTTTGCAGTATACCCTATCTTCTCCCATTCTAAAAGTTGATTTTTCTTGTTTTGGTCTCTTCCCAAAGAACAAAGCTTCAGTTTTACTAACATTAAATTTTAACTTTTCTTCTTTTGCCCAATCCACTAATGTACCTAATGCTTCCGTTCCCCTTGCTTTTAATACCTCAAATTGGGGCGCCCTAACTATCAACGCCGTATCGTCGGCAAATGCAACTGTCTCACACCCTTCCGGAAGTCTTATCCTAAATATACTCTCGTACAGCAGGTTCCAGTAGATCGGTTCGGAGCAAGAGTCCTGCGGGCATCCCCTTTCCAATCCCTACTGGACGAGAGTTCTACTGTGGCCACTCTATCTCAAAACAAGCTTTTTATTAACTCTAATAAATTGCCCGGGCAATCCCTTTGTTCTAACTCGAGCATAATTCTAGGCTACCATGCATTGTCAAAAATCCCTGGAATATCTAAAGCTATCACTGCACAATACTTCCCTCTTTTGTGTGCTTCTCTAACTAACTGTATTACCTTATCTATTGGTGGTGGTTCTTCCTGCTCTAAACCCAAATTGTGTATCGTTAAATCCTCCCTGGTTTCTTACTACATAAACTATCTTATCTGCTATTATCCTATCCAAAACCTTCCCTACTAACGAGGGCCTAAAACTTCTAGGATCTGTTATGTCGTCCTTCCCCGCTTGCAGAATGAACCTAACATTTTACAATTTCCAAATCTTTGGAAATATATTCTGCTCTAAACATGCATTGAATATCCTAACAAACACCTGCTCGTTTTTGTACCGCGTTCCACCTTGGCGCTTCCCTATGGTTCATTCTTCTAATTGCTCTACCTATTTCTGTATAAGAGAAATCTCGTTTTCTATCTTCGCTTTCCAGTGCGTCTCTAGCTCTTCTCCTAATAAACATTTGTAAATTACTATCTTCTACCTCACTATCCCCCAGGAAAAATTCTAATAGAAAATATTCCGCGGTTTCCCTAGCATCTCGCGTATATCGCCCATCTTCCTTTCTAACACTTGACATTATCGCGTTTCTATCTTTTTCCCCCTCTCACTACCTTATTATGCAGTTCCCCACGGATCCTTATCTGAATTTTTTTGTGCAAGATTCCCTCCATTTATCTGACCTAGTTTTCTCTATTAACTATTTATATTCCCCTTGTACCCGTCTCCACTCCTTCTTCTAAAACTCATTCGTGCCAATGTTCTTCTTCCATTCGTCCCCCTCATCAACAGTTATCTATCCCATTGCCAACACAAAGTCCGAGTTAGTCAAAACCTTTCTAAGACATTCACCCCCCTTGCGGGGGTTCCCAAGAGTCAATTCTCTCACCTATTTTATTCACTTTGTACTGTCATGATATCCCACCACCTCAACACCCCAACACCCGTTTGGTCTAATACGCGGATGACACTGCTCTCTGGGTGTCATCTGGGACCACCGCCATCGGCGCCAGGATCCTCTCCCGGGAACTCTCGCGGCTGGAGGTTTGGCTCCGACCTGGAGAATCAAACCCAACCCAGCCAAAACCCAAACCATCTTATTTCGTCATAAGAATCTTATTCAAGCCCCTCGCCTCAAAACCGACAATATTCAATTGGACCTCTGGGACGCCCCACTCGAGCTCTCGCCCACCATAAAATACCTTGGGATAACGTTTTCATCTACTCTCCATTGGACAGATGAAATGCGGCACTGCCTGAAAACAGTTCAACAGCGCAGCGCTCTCCTCTCGAAGCTCCGGGGTGGCATTTCAGGTTGTTACTCCCACACTCTTCTTCATACCTACAAAACATTTATCAGACCAATTTTTAGACAACCGTTTTACCTGTTTTTTCACAGCCCCCAATCATCTAATTGATCGTCTCCGGACCAAGGAGAGGGCCATCTGTAGGAGGATTCTCGGCCTGGACCGCTTCCACTCCTCCGGTGAAGTTTGCGACCTCGCCGGGATCCCTCCTATAGATGCGCGTCTCGAATTCCTAAGAGATCGCTTTGTCACTAAAGCCATCAATTTAAACAAAACCTTTACCCTAGAGGTCCTGCATACTACTTCAGGCAACTATCGCCAGAAACCCAGAGCAAAAATGAAACATCCCCTTACTAGACTTCTCCAAAACACGCAGAATCTCCTTCCTGACCTGCAGGAGGTATTGGATTCTATCCCACTAGCTTATCGTTAACCCCAATTCTCAACCCACAAGCAATTGCCACTACCCACTCAACTAAATTTGTCATTTCCTCACGGAAGTAACTCCACCAACCCCGGTTCTGAACGGGTCCGTTTTTCTTTTTCTCTATCGTTCGTCACCAAGAAGATCAACTGCTTCAAGAGATGCCGCTTCCAAATTTTCCGAACAATGATCTACATTATACCCTTGCGCGGGCGCTGCTCCCCCATCTTCGTGGCCCGTGCCTGCTTGCCGTTCCCCCATCTTCGATCTGCTAGCTTTGCGTTCAGCCGTCTAAATTAGGGCTTAATAGGAGCTGAACAGCTTCTAAAGCCGGTGCTTTCGGCACCAATATCGATGATTTCTGTCTGTCTGTCTACACTCTCCCTTCCTATTCTCCCTCATTTTGCTCCTTACCCGTTGAGCCTTTCTAGCTTTCCTTGCTTCTGCCCCTTTTAACGTGAGCTCCCTAGTTCACCACGGTACACTTTTTGAGAAGCCTTTTCGCGGCAGCATTGACTCCCTACATGCTAACACTATTGATCCATTTAACTTTTCCGCCTTTACTTCTACACTTACTACTCTATCATCTAACGCGAGTTCTAATTTTTGAGCTAATTGAGAGAATTTTTCTTCAAGTTATTCCCATTTTGCCTCTTATTGCAGAACTCTCCCTTTCCTTACAATTCGCTGACTTGTGCCCAACGAAGACAGTTGATACCTTAGATATCTTACCAGAAGCACTGACATGTATGAGAAAGGTTTTGATAGGTAAACCGGCAACAGGACATCAAGACGTGTGTTGCAGCCAACGGTCCTGGAAGAAGGAAGAGCAGCAATGAAGAACAGAAGAACAGCTATGGATATTATTGCTGAAACAAAAAACAAACAAAACTAACCACTAAAAGATTGCGGTTTCTTACCTTCTAAGGCACCCAGCTTGCTATGTCGGTGCGTTCTTTTTTAACATTATATGCTGAGAACCACACATTGTTTTTGAAGATTCGGTTGTAATTGTAACTTTATTATTAACTCTGCATGTAATACTAATCAATAAACACTATGTTGTTGGTTATTGCATGTGCAGTGCGTCAAAAACATTCCTTTATTTATTTTGTTTTTCTATTGCATTTTTATAAAAATTTCAAACACGCAAAGTTAGTATTTTGTATCGATGTATTTATTTTAAATTTGTAGCTGTAGAACGTGGAAAACATCTATTAAAGGCAACTTGTCTTTGTTATTTTTGCGTAAATATTTGATTATCTAACAGGCTTACGTGCAAAACACACCATACTAGGGCATGCATTAATACACCCTGCTACTTCACAACATGATTCCAAGCGGAACTGCATTTATAAGAATTTTTATTTTATTAAAAGTTGGCTTCACGTTTGATATTTTATCTAAAGAGGGCGATAGCGATAATAATATGTCTTATTTACGAAATATACTTGGATTAATAAATATAGAAAGAGAAAGAGATACTGTGATTATTCATTCAAATTCGAAAATGGATTTACAATTGGGAAATAGCACAGTAATACTGAACGTTAATGAAAACTTTGCAGTGACAAACACTTTTTGGAAATTTAATTTTTATGTTGTCATTCTGAATAATATTAAAGATTTTCAAAAGTTCCTAAATAATTTTTATAGAACACCTGGGTGGAATCCTCAAGCCAACTATGTGGTGACCATAATAGGAAATGATGTGAATATAAAGGAAATTTTCAAATTGTCGTGGAAATACTTTTTGATTAACGTAACAGTAATCAAGCCAACTTTGGAAGTCTTGACATATTTTCCTCTAGTGAACACTTCTTGCAATTTTATTAAAATTGGAAGGTTATGCATCCTGAAACACACTAATTGTAAAACAATCTTCCCAACGAAGAATATTATAAATTTCCATAGATGCCCTGTTAATGTAATACCTTTTGGGCTACCACCATTTGTTTTGGATTTCCATTCCCATCAAAACCCCGAAATCGAAATACTCATACTAAGAGAAATAGCAAGATTATTGAATTTCTCTGTTTAAATTTTAATTAAAAACGGTTGGGAAAAAAAAGGACACGCTGTATATTAGATAAGGAAAAAGCAAGTAAAGTAGTATATTCTGTATAATAAATGTCATCTACATAAATCCAACATAAAATTGTTCTTTTTTACTTTTATCAAACAACGGAATCTCGACTTTACATTAACATGTAGCAATGTAGCTACACTCTTAAAATATTCCAACATAAAAACCGATAATATTCTAACATAACCATGTCAAAAGCAAATTAAAACTAAAAATCTCACTTTTATAATCTCTCAACAGAGTTTTTTAAATCATCGAATTAGATGGTTTCGCATGAGATTTTAGATAATGGTAATAAATACAGCAAAAGCGCTATTGTATTGCATAAATAATAACAGTCTAAAATTTTAATTGAATGCGTGTGTACAAATGCTAATTAGGTAGACAGAGAGAGAGAAAGAATAAGGTGTACTACTAATGTATGTATAATAATATAAATCATCTCCATTTTGTGTTAAAATGACTATTATTATATTACGTGAATATAAAAGAAACGATAGTGTTACAATTTCATAACAGAAAACTATTTTTCAATTTTCTTGCTTTCATTGTAATAAAAAAAATTCTTATTATTCAAATTAGTAGCTTCTTTGTCATTAATAGTCTTTTTTGCAGAATGTTTAATTTAATTAAGAAAACATTTATTATTACTTAAATAATTCATAGAAAAATTAGACACGCTGAATAGATTATACATAAATATAGTCCATTCGTTAAGGGGTGTTTACTTTGATGCATTAATCTGTCTAATCTAACATAACCCTACAAACATAATGATATTGAAAAGGCATTATATTAATAGTTGTCGTTTCTTTGTTTGAGGTAAAGCAAAGAATAGCCCACTTCACATACTTAATAAGGTTAGATATTTTACTAGGCATGTACAATAATTTCTCTCTTTCTATGGTTTCTTATTTAATTCAAGTTTAGTTTGTCCGACGGCAGCATTTTATGTAAGTTTGTAAGTTCTTCTATCAATAAGAAAATGCAAGGTGACTGTCTTGTTATTGCTTAGATAGTTCAATCAATTAACCAATAACAGATGCCTTGCAAAGCCCTACTTTGGAATAGTAGCAACAGAACTATTAAATCACAAACCAATTCTTTAAAAAAAGTTAGTGTAAAATTCATAGTGAGGGTCTGGGTTTCATCGAAATGCAACCCTTGCCCGTTATTGCTTAGATAATTCAATTTATTTATCTAGATTTTATAAAACATACTTTACTAGGCCTTGTTTTGCAGTAGCAGCAGCAGAACCTTTAAATCACAGCAACTGAACTGTTAAATCACAAACGAAATTTTTAAGAAAGTTAGCGCACATCCCTAATTAGAGGTCCCTGTCCCATCCAAATGCGACTCACATCTTACTATTGCTAAGACAATTCAATAAGATTATCTAGATTTAGTAAGAAGTGCTTTATAAGGCCTTGTTTTGCAGTAGCGGCAACAGAACTATTAAATCAGAAACAAAATAATTAAGAAAAGTTAGTGCAAAGCCCAAATTGGTGGTTTGAGTCTCATCCAAATGCGACTCAAACTTGCTATTGCTTAGACAATTTAATCAGATTATCTAAATTTAATGAAAAATGCCTTATAAAGCCTGGCTATGCAGTGGCAGCAACAGAATTGTTAAATCACAAACGAAATCTTTAAGAAAAGTTAGCGCAAAGCCCAAATTGAGAATTTGAGTCCTATCCAAATGTAACTCACACTTGCTATTGCTTAGACAATTCGATCAATTTATTTAGATTTAATAGAAAATGCCTTAAAAAACCCTGCTTTGCATTAGCAGCATTAAAACTATTAAAGCATAAAAAACAATCTTTAAGACAAATTTGTCTCAAGTCCATGGTAAGAACTTGGGTTCCATTCAAGGTGATTCTATTTGTTATTGCTGATATGGTTCGAGTAATCAATCAAGATCTAAGAAATTATGTCTTACAAGGCTCTACTTTGCATTAGCAGCAACAAAACTATTAAAGCCCTAAAGGCATCTTTAAGAAAAATTGGTATAGAGTTCGTAGTAAATGCTTGGGTTCTACCCAAGGCGATTTTAACTTGTTATTGCTTAAGTAGATAGTTCGAACAATGAATAAAGATTTTTACTTTGCATTACCAGAAACAAAACTATTAAATCACTAAAGCCATCTTTAAAAAATATTCGAGCAAAGTTCATTGCAGAAACTTAGGTTCCATCCAAGGCGATTCTATCTCGTTGTTACTTAAATAGTTAAAGCAATTATTTAAGATATACTAAGAAATACCTTACGAAGCCCTGCTTTGCATTATCGGCAACTATTAACTCAGTAAAGGCATTTTTAAGAAAAATTTGTGTAAAGTCTATTGTAGGAGTTTGAGTTCCATCTAAGTCAGTCCAACTAGAGTCTATTGATGCAACTGCAGTCTATCATGCCCCGGTTATTCTCAGGAGGTAGTGGTCCGTAGTCTTTCTGAATGATAGTACCAAGTTGAGGCAGGCAGTATTATTTGCTTATTGCATTCGGATTTTCATGTTGTAACACTTTATAGCAATATTTGAGGTTAAGGCGGTTGTGATCAAAAAAGGCATTTTGCATGCAGTGGTGGTAGAATTGAAGAGGTAAGAGTTGTGAATTTCTTCATAGTCGGCAAGGAAATAAAGTGAGTCTTGTCAAGCACCCCATATCTATCCTAAGTGGACACGACACACTGATTGGCTGGCTGTTGAACTAATCTGTTTTGCCAAGGTCGATCAAGGTGACTTTTAGCCCCGTCTTGGGTTTTATTTTTTTGGTTTTTTTACAAATCAAAAGTTTGAGAAGCAGAACATACTATAACGAATAGCTGAACAAAACAAAGAAAATTAAAATGTTTACTTAAAACTAACTTTCGCGTTTCTTGCAATATCACTAACTGTCTGCCATGTGAGATTAGGCTTGCAATTTGGGGTTGGAACTAGTTATTGAGGTGGTGTCGACCCTCAAGAGGCTACTGGTTGTGGCGTTGATGCTCGACTAAGGCAGTCTAGATACATGTTAGTGCTCCATCGTTGTGCCAACGGATGTTTGCGGGATGCTAAGGAGAACTTGATCTCCCGACTGTAACTGCAGTAGCCTTGCTTTAGACTATTTTTCTGGAGGCTGAGGCAACGCAGCGGTGTTTCGCGTTAGCATTTTAGTCTTCACGATAGTAATGTTTCTGTCATATATCAAGACGCTAGACAATGGCGACGAACCGGCTACTGTACTGAGTCATTATTGGTATTAGTGGCGGTTCTGATGCCAATAGCATGTCCGGAAGCTGATTTTGTTTTCCTAGGCAATGCTTAACGGTCATGACGAAGCGCTGGAGCTCCAGGGCCCATCATAGGAGTTTTGCATTTCTGTCTAATTTGCTGCAGCCAAGTGAGCGACTTGGTGTATGTCCTTGTGACCCACACAACAGTTAGGCATTGTTTGTTAATGTAATAATAGAAGACTGCCGTCATTCCTATACCACTCGTGTTCGTTTGCAGAATAAATGGCAACTGGATGTAGTTGCAGTGGACTGCCCAGAACGTTCTTGCGTTCTTCAAAGAGGGCAGGGTACTGCATAGGGCCGGTTTCCGCTGTGACTTTATCGGCTTTTGCTAGCTCCAAGTAGCACGTTTTAGACTTGTATTGCATTTAGTGCTTCTGAAGCCTCTCGAACACTAAGTGGTGCTAAGATAGACAAGGTTTTGTACTGACGCCTAGCCTCTTCTTTGGGTACCTTCAAGTCGATTGACGAGAACACTTGCGCCTGGCCAAGATCTGGAAGAATTGTTTAGATTATGGGAAGCGCGATCTCTTCGTTGCAAGTCGGCTTGTAGTGGCAGCGAAAGTCGGCGTCCTTCTTCTTTACGATAACGATCGTTTTCTTCTTAGCTGTAGGTGTGCTGACAGAAAAAAGTGCCCTCTTCAAGTCGAATCTTGTGTTTAGTTGTTTGGGTGGTTGACAGTCATCCGGGAACACACGACAGAGTTCCGACTGGGAACTAGTGCTCTACTTTGGCGGGTAGCGGTCGCTTTTGTAGTAGACTGTGGTCCGTTTCGTCGTCTTTAAGTGGCTGGGTGTCTACGACAGCTTGTTGGCTTTCGAGGAATTTTGTACTCAACTTTGTGGTACAATCGTTGGCTACCAGTGGCTTGGAGTGTGGAATTTCTGGAGGCGGTGCAAAGAGATGTCAAAAACACGAAAACGCACGAAGCTGAAGTTGGATTCGGTATCTAAGGGGTTCTGGACTGGGGTGCCCGCAGAGTGTGCAAAACTGCCCATTTCTCTCAGAAGGAATTAATGCTAGCTGGGTAGCGATACCGCAGTTCTGTGGGTGTTGGTTGCTTAGAACAGCGACTAGGTTTCATTTTGATACTTAGACATGGTCGGTTTTATTAGGGTCTTGCATAATGTCACTGCAATGATAACTTTTTCCTCTCAATGAACTATTAGTGGGGTTCTGGGTCCAACCAAGACAAGACTGTCTCATTATTGCTTAGATAGTTTGATTAATTAATCAAGATCTAATAAAGAAATACCTTACAGAGTGGCAGCAACAGAACTATTAAGTTATTTATTTATTAAGGCATTTTTTAAGAAAAGTCAGTTTGAAGGTCGTGTCTAGATAGTTTATTACATTGATTATAATATAAACGCACACAATTGTCCAAACAATATATTATCAAACAGTCTTTTGATGTTTTCTTTAAGAAATATATAGTGTAGAGCTAATGATGGATGTGATCGTTGCTTGTTTTACCAAGGTTTTTAAATCAAAACGCAATAGTTCAGATTGGGCTGATTTTCTGTTCAAATACTTCCAATTTGAAAACTAATCATGAATCCCAAAAACACAATTTTGATTTTTGATTGGTTTTAATTCTTTCAGAAGTTGTTTGGACGTAAGTATTTAGAGATGGTGCAAGAAAACCAGATTCTGCCTTGGAAAGACAAAGTTTTAACGAGAAACTAGTTTTGGCCTTTACAGTCAAGTTCAGATGAAAAGAGCACAAAATATATTAAGGAGGGACTCACAAGTTATAATTAAGAACTAGCACAGGCTGAACGAAGGTAGAAGTATTTCTACTAAAACGTATCGATCCTGAGGATGGAAAACGATTCAGTGGAATTTTACCAAAGAAAATGTTTATAATCTGTACATTATTAGATGAGAAAATTTCAACTAAAAGTTAAAAACCTTTGGAGAAGAGAAAGCAAGATGAGACCATCTTTTTGAGATAAATTCTAAGTGTAGTTTTAAGTTTACGTAAAACAATTACTAGAATGAGATAATTATAATTACTCTGTTTATTTCTTTTAATACCTAGCGAACTCGTTTATTCTAATTTAATTCTTTTGTTTTAAAGACCTACTTAACCATATCTAACATCTCCGCTAACTTAAAAAAATTTATTTAAAAGGTGAAATGAACAAGCGAGGAGGTTATTGTCACTGAACTTCCGAGTTCCCTTTTTTCTGCCGGTAGATAATTTCCCTCTTCAACAACGCAGGAAATTGCAACCTACTCTCTGTAACTGTAAGATTTAAAAACAAAAAAGATCGTCTAATAACAAGCATAAATTGTATTGTTTGACAAATGACGCGTATAATATACAACTTCATATTTTGTCAATCATTATATTCTCATTACTTTAAAAACAAATTGCTTAAGATATCATCGGTAAATTATTTCAACTTTCAGTTTTGTTTAACTACCACAATTTAATGTTGGACATAATTCTTAAATTAACGGTATTCTTCGCGACTGTTTTTTAGTGATGTATAACCAAAGCAGGTGTCAGTAATTATTCACAATAATAAATTTTTAAAGATAGGCAGGTGGTTTCTTTCGATACCCTTTTAGATAGACATCCATTTTTTTTCTCGCTTAAGTCATTTACATTTTTACAGTAGAACCATTCCTCGATCCATCTAAATTGTTATTGCCGTGAGTAATTTTTGTACAAACTAAAAATAACTATTTTTCGATGATAAAAACCAACTTCGGCATGGTCGGCGGGGCAAAATAGCAGTGTTGCATGACGGAACTTCCGGCGTCGAGTGAGCCTTGACTGGACATCAGAAATACGCGTGCGCAACCGTTGCCAAGTGTTACGACCATTGTTGAAACATTTGAATATCTACGTCAGAACCGCCACCTTGATTCTTACAGTTTTCATGTGAATTTCAGTGGTTTCAGTTGAGTGCTAAAAATTCTATTCTTATGGTTTTGAATTTTTACTTTGGTTTTTCAGTTTTAGTTTTGTTTGTGCTTGAGTTTGTTTGTGGTTTATTATTTAATTTGAAACAAAAGAAATGGTAGTAGTGAAGCGTGTACGTAGCGCCAAATTTGAAATGAAATGCGACATCGTGATTGATTAACTGTTAAGATTTTTTAATTTTAGAAAATTGATTTTTTAAAAATAATTTTTATAGGTTAATTTGTCTAGATTATAAGGTTTATTTCTATATAGAAAATGATTCAACGTCATTAAAGCATACCTCCTAACTAATTAAAATACCTACCTATTGTAGGATGCTATGTATGGGAAAACTACAAGGCAATTTGGTAAATAGGTGTAATTTACGTTGAATCATTAGAAAGAGAAAAAAAAGAGAGACTTAAAGGATCTAACAGATGTCAGTTTTATTATTATGAAGCTTATGATTTGCATTCATTAAAAATCGTGACTGTTACCGGTATTATTTTAATGTAATTTTGAATAATTTCGATAATGCTTATGATACGAAGGGTCATCAGAATTTAATTGCAATAAATGACCCTTCAGAATTCACCCCATACAACAGGGCGTATCGAGTCAAAGCTTTCTGTACCTTCAAATATAAATTCGTGTGAAAAATCAATGTAAAAGGTTATTATCGTCAGGTATATTATTGATTACTTAAGTTTCATGCTAGCGCATACTATTATTGACTTCTGTTTTTTCTTTCTCTATTGTTTAGTTGAAAACTCGCGTCTGGGAAAATTACTCCAGGTAATATAACCTCAAAAAAAAAAACAATGTAATTCTATACCGGCATTACTCAACATTAATTTTATGGATCAATTTCGTAAAATGCAAAATTTCGACGATAATATAATAATAATAACAGTGTGTCCTCGTGCCATCACGTAACTGTTACTGATTTTCCGTGTGGTGCACGGCCGCCTTATATAGTATAAATTTAGTTGGCTAGAATATACTCCAACATTACATTTCTTTTGTCTACGGTATGAATATTATTGACTGCTGCAGTCATAGCGTGACTTAGTGACGTCATGTTTGATTGTTGCCGTAGATTAAGGTCCATGCGTGCTAGCTGTATGTTATATACCTAGGAAAATTCGAACTCGGGGCGGTCTTTAATCTATGACTTGCGCTCTCTTGGAATTATTGGTGTGTTATCACTGCCCGGCCGCTTTTATTACTTCCTAGTTTTCAAAAGATTTTCAGGTGTTTTGTGTACTTAACGATTGGGAATTTACATTGTTAACCCAACCTTGACTTTTGTGTATTTTAGAAATATTTCAAATTTAAACTGTAAATTAACCTCGACTAAATCCACAAAGTAATACTTGTACCAAAGGAGACCATTTTGATATTTCTTTAATTGTTTTAAAATTAATTTTAATAGAGCAGGTTTAATCAAGATCAAGAAATTTTAAGCAAATTCATCACATGAGTGATTCTATTAAACCACAGCACACTTCTGAAAATGGAAATAATTTACATTAGCCTTCAACTGTTTTACATATCCTGCAAATTATTCAAATTTCCTTTTAATGGAAAATTTATTTAATGGAAATTCAAGAATCCAAATGAATTTTACGAAACGTGACCCGCATAATATAAAACACAAAAATATTTTTAATTTTCAAGTTCTCTTTATCGATATTGCTTCAGCTTGCAGTAAGTCCAATTATAAACCAGTTTTTTTTTAATTTGAGATTTTTGAAAAGTTCTGCTTTTTTGAAACAGCTGATTTTGAAAAAATCTTAAATGTTTAAGTAAAGAAGATTGATTTTTGCTAAACACCTGCTTACAAGAGGTCACAAATCTGAATTTTTGAAAAAATATAAAATGAACTTGCTTCTGAAGAAGAAATGAATAAGAATTATACATTTTGAGTAGCAGAATAAAAATTTTATTTCGTTTAGAATGAAATCAAAGATTAAGATTCTAAATTTTTTTCCAGTGTCATCAAACCAATTAAGTACACCACACCAAAAAGTCTTGTTTGAGTTATTATAAGAAAAGTTTTTTCTAGGTCATGTCTAGACCATCTAATCGAGAATTATCAGGGGCAGCTTACCACGTTTGCGGAGTACGCCAAGAATAATTTAATGTTTGAATCTAGATAATTTCGATTTTAAATTACGTGTCGGCTCGAACTCGCAATTGTATCGGAAAAAACTATAATTCGATACCAAACACGGAAGAAGTCGATTAGTTTTCCCCTAATTGCTTGTAGTTACTTTTTTCTCTCTTTTTTTTAATGTTGATTGAGTGTTTTAGTAAATCAGTTTGAATCTTTAATATAAAACCTTGAAATATAAAGCTAAAAATATCAAAATTTACATCTGATTAGACAATAGAAAATTTTTTCAAAATAAGCACAGAATTCCCTAGATTTACAGAAAATTACAATTTGGCAACAATGCGGTTTTTTTAATTTTTAAATTTAGGGGAAATTACGATCTTTTAACACGTCATTAATATTTTATAACCTTAAATAACACGCAGAAGTAGAAAATTATTTCTGGAATACTCGCTCTCTAGTGTCTAGACATAATTTCGTTTTGATTTACTGCTATTTGAGGTTATCAGGTTAATTTTAAATGTCGAATCTAGTGCAATTAACCTTTAATTAGTAATCAATTAATATAGTAAGCCCACATTAATTTAAGTATCTGTAATTAAGTTGTAATTATAGTGAAGATCTATATAGCAAATGAGTTGAATAGAAAAGTCTCTGTACGGAACTTGGCACTGGAAGAATTCACAGATTGTATTTGAATCGTGATTCTTTTAATGCCACACTTCGTGCAGGTGATACAACATCGTTCTAGTGGTTATTTTTAAAAATTCCCCTAATTTTAAAAAATAATTTTTTTGAATTTATAAACTAGTAAGCTTTAATGTAGCCTCTATTATTTATTTCACGCTTTATGAACACAAAAGTGATAATTTAATGTTATTCACTATCTTTATTGAAATAGTCATTTTAAGTATTAATTATTTAGCATTAACTGTAAACATTATTTGTAATGGTGCTGTAGTTATAAAAAAAATAGAAAAAGGAATAATGAACGTGTATTATATAGAACAAATAAAACGTGTTTTCAATTTATTGTTTTCTTTTTTCCTACCGTTCATTTGTGGTTTTCAGAGTTGACTGACAGTGATTAGTTTTACTCTTGATTATTGTTATTTCAGGTTTGTACTACACAAATACACTTTAAGGCTTGATTATAAAATCAATACCTGTATACTCGGGAAAACCACTTTTATTGTGTACAGGTACTGCCTGGTAAGACTATAAATTATAGGAAAATTGCTCTTTTTGTTTAAAATGTACTAAAATCAACCTTAATGATAATTTAGTTCGGTTTTAACAAAACCCAAGCTTGAAATTACATAACCTTAAATAATTTTGAACTTATTTTTAAATCTAGAATGCGGAACAAATTGGTTTCTTTTTAATTTAGTTTATCCTCTAATTGTTTTGTTTCTAAGAAATTAGTAAATCTTTTGTTTTATGTATTGTTTTATAAACCATAACATTTTATAATATACAGGATGTCCTGCTGCTTCACTCCATCACGCCCCTCTTAAATTACTCCAATGATTTTAGTTTGTTTCCTTGGCATGGAAGAATCGTTGGACTTGTGATCAATGCTACTCCCTTAATTCACTAATTTATCTCTATATTTCCATTTTCCACATCCTTTTCTATTTCTATTCTTTAAAATCAGAACACAGACATTGCAATTATAACTTCTGCTTGTAGCACAGATTAAATAAGAGTCGACGTTTTACTTTGACAGATTTGTGGATTCTATTGCTCTCTTTTTCCAAGCAACTCCCAGAGCTTGCTATTTTGACATGTATTGCGCAAGCAACACAGCGTAGTCAAAGCCAGTTGATTGTGATACTAAGTACCGACGCCAAACAAAAGACGATCGCAGATTGAGCTCAATAACGATTTTCTCTTCGCCAGAGGCGCTGTTGATCTAAGTTAAATTTGACAAGTTTAAACGTCAGTTTATAAGTTCGAGATTATTAAAATTTAAATTTTAGAAAAAAGTAATTATTAATGCCTTGTTGTTGCGTATTCTTTATTCTTTACAAAGTTTGTATGAGCAAGTGTATATTTTCTATTATCTGGTCATCATCTTCATTACTTTCACAATTATTTTTTTATAAATTACTGTAAAACAGATTTTGTAAGGTTGCGCAACCGTTTCTGAATAAATCGAGTTAACCCAAATAACTATATCATGTAATTTGTATGATCAGATCAGAAATACGAGTTAAGTTTCCGAAAACGCATTGTTTATTACTTTTTTCTAAAATTTAAGTTTTAATAACCTCAAACTTATAAACTTACGTTTAAACTTGTCAAATTTAACCTAGATCAACAGCGCCCTTAGCGGAGAGAAAATCGTTATTGAGCTCAATCTGCGATCGTCGTTTGTTTGATGTCGGTACTTGATCTTAACCAGTAAAGGTAGCTTGTTGCAGGGCAAAAACCGATTGTTATTCACCATAGGTGGCTTTCTAGATAGCAAAACGTGATCTTAACCAGCAGCAATAACTTTTTGGAGGGTGAATAACGATCGTTAGTCATTGTACTTGGTTGGGTGACGGGTGAAGCTAGAAACTAGATTATTAATCACCAGAAAGTAAACAAATATTTGCTGTCCAAGATTCCACTAAATTTTGTGGCCCCAACCAAGCATTTTTTCCGTGTAGTTAACCACCTGACGGCTTAGTAGAGGACGAAATTTGAAGCTTGACTTGTTGGTATTATTATGTCATCGCTAATGTCGACGGCTTTAGAAACTGTTCAGTTTCTCTTCAGCCCTTGGAAGGAGATTAATGGTGGTGGCAGAACGCAACTTTTCTCCATTGATGGAAATGATGGATGGTGCAGCTCCGGAAGTTTTCTTGATGGGTGGCAGGGTAGTGTAGACGGCTGGGTGGCCCTCAAGGATTTCTTAGCGATGAATGGTGTTGCTCCGGTCTTCGAGTTAGTGGATTGTTAAATTGTTGGAGGATGCTGAAGGGTTTATGATTTAATGGAAGTATAATTTGTGGAGTATTAATGGATTAGTAGCGGGTTGGAGATGGTTGATGGAATTAGAATTTTTGAGTTTGCAATTGCAGGATGGTGCGTAATACGTAAGAGGAAGTGGATTTAAGTAGTTGGAAATTGGGTAAACGGATTTTTTTAAAATTACTACCTCTCACAGTTTGCGCTGTGATAGGGATGGGAGAAGAAAAGGGAAGCACCAATGCGGTACCTGACAGAAACAGAATTTCAACAGCTGAAGTTAGGGATACCGCGGAGCCTCGAGCGCAAATATCAGCCTTGGAGTCCTGGAGTAATGATGGCGACCTGCTGAGAAATGGACTAGAACCTTGCCGGCCTTATGTTCCGACCCTAACTCAAGGTAACGGCAGGTGGAGTTGGCAACTACCACCCGGCCCCCAACCGGGTGTTGAATCGCCTTGGAGGAACGCCGCTTACTCGAGGCCGGACTTGTTGGAAGGCAAACGCGACTGTTAGCTACCGAGGGTTGCTTGCTAAAAGATGAAATTCAATGTTGGAGTAGAGGATGAAGCTCGATTGTTACCCATCGCAGGTGTTTTGATAGGAACAGATTCCTGGCCATTATCTATTTAGATAGCTTTATGGAGGATCTAAGTTTGAACTAAGCTAAGTAAAGGACGAAGTCCTAAACTATCACGCGGGAAACCGAAGCTCATATTGATTAAGGGTTTAGAATGCTCCTCGGCAACTCATGGCCCGCCAGAATGCTAATACGGGCCATTTTACACTCAGTGCGCTAATTGAGTACTCTTGCTGATGTAATCTGATTGCGTGCATTATGTAAAAAAGCCAGCAAACCACCCATTATCTACCTTCTAGTCAAGCTATATACATTAGATTAATTGAAGCTTCTAAGGCATTACAGTTACGCCTACTTGGTTTTTCTACCAGTGAATAATAGTGAGCTATTTGGACCTAAAGAAAATCATTTTTATTTGCTAATATCTGAAAATAGAGAAATAACTTATGCAGCTTAAGTTAAGATTAAAGGAATTCATGTGTACGATTTATTTTTATCATCTCTGAGATTTTGAACAGGCGGCATATTCAGAAATACTTAACAAAAAAATCGGTAGATCTTTTCCTTTGCTACTACATACATAAAACTTTATTTTGTTAATAAATTCAAAACAAGTTCTTACTGTTACTTTTTAGTTATAGCCGCAGATTCTAGATAAAATCCTGCCGGTTTATTAAAATTCTGCAATAAGTTGCCATTTTAATTTCTCTAATTATCAATGATTAAAAGCTTAGAGTTTCTGATGTAAATCTTATTAATTACATTGTTAATTAACAGCGTAATCAACTACCTAGGTGTTGCCCTAAAATCAAGAATGTCAAGTAGGTAAATATAATCTTTTATGGAAACAAATGTTGATTAGTTACTGATTTATTATTCTACACAAAACAGAAAATTATTAATTATTTTATTATATAAAGTTCAACACTGTTAATATAACAAAAATTACTGTGTAACAAATTAACTCTGTCAAATTTTAAATTGCGTTTATCAATCACGCATTATTTTTGATATTTAAACAGAAAATAAGTTATTAAGTTTTGCAACACACAACAAATAACGAAATTCACAATAATTATGTATTATTAATAAAGAGCGTGTTAGATAAAGAAAATTATTATTGATATTTTTCTTGTCGAAACTTAAAGAGCCAGGTAATTGAAAGATTGCTTTTAAATTAATTTTTAGTGGCGGTTACAAAATTTCTAAAAATTACTTTCTCTTTATTTTCTCCCTTTTCGGGTAATTTTACTTTTATCTATGTTAAATCATCTAAAATATCTGATGTTCCTTCTTGAAATAAAATGGGGCATCATAAAAGTTTTTCTTTTATTTTTCCCTTTATAAGCAGACCTGAACTTATTGGTTCTCAACCAAGCTAAGTGGTCTCATAGTGATCACCACCAAGATGAAGTCTGCTGAGTAAGTACTGTTGTTGCCTGCTTAGACTTGGTGCTTTGAACCAATGTATTCTCGACTTACATAGAATATAGAAGAAATTTACTCTGCTGATTTTGAAAGTGATATTATGAAGATCACTGATCGACAAGCTGCCAACTACTCGAGCTTGAATACAAAACAATGGTACAGAGATACGGGTTTGCGTGCCAAACTAAATAGGATGTGTTAGGGTAACTAAATAAATAATAAAAGTAAATGCTTTCCTGTACATTTATTAAAGTTTATTGACCCAATTAAATAATACTACACCTATCAGCATAATCTCTCTAAATATATGAAACGAAATCAACAAAATCCACAATAATTTTGAAATAATAGATGTTTATCTTTCAAGAAATTAAATTCTCAACCAAACTATAACCTTCTAATTATACAGAATTAATGTTCCAACTAGATTGTTAATAGACTGTAAAATACTAAATGACGTAATACTAATAGTTCACGATACATTATGATAAAAACTAGATCTGATAGTAAAAGTGATGTTCATCTATCGTTAAAACTCATTTAACGACCATCTCTAACCTGTAATTATTTATGAATTACATCCACAATCGATTATTTAAACATCACAAAACATGTGCTACTTTCTTTCTTATCTATTTATATGAAAGGTTAGAATTAATTATTTGTAATCTTTTAAATTTTTCTCACACTGTATTACTTATTTTGTAATCGATTTAATTAATGATTTGCAATTGTAATTTGAAACCTTTAACTGGAAATGTCGATATTATTTAAATTTACATGGCTGTGTATGTTTAACATATCAAGAGAAAAGCGAATTGTGTTTTGTTGTGTTTACAAACACGATTCAGGTTAATTTCACTTAACTTTCCATCTTCCTTTGTATGCAGTTCGTTTTGTTTTACAAACATTAAAAGGCGTGAAGAGACACGGCCATCAAATTTATGACCGAAGGTGCAATGTATGTCTTTTTTCTATTATTCTCTATGAATAAACAACAGTACAACGTAAGTATCTTCTGTTAATTGCAGTTTTTATTATCCAGTGAAAATCTCACTTGAGACAAAAGACATTTTAAACAAAAATAGACATAAGCGTAAGTAACACAATAATACTCGACTTTAACTTCTAATCTGCAAATTGAAAAGGAAATCAAATCTAATATTAAAATAGCAAAATGGAAGAACTAAAGTGTCCAAGGAATTTTGCTTTAAGTTTACAACTGGACCTTCAGCTTCTTCGACCTAAATTAGTTGTTTTAATTTTCGTCTTCTTATTAATCTTTTTACTAACAGGGCGTCTCCCATTTTGAGAAATCCGACGCCCACCCTGTGGATAACTCGGAACTACTAGAAACAAGGAGCCAACGTCATCCTATTCCGTCACTGCAGCCACACTATAACTGCCAGATTTAACCATGTAGAGGTCCGTTTGTAACTATAGGGCTTACGCTGTCAGCTTTCGCCATCAGTCAAATATTTCGACATCATTTTTATCCCCACTTCTCTCTATAGATGCACGCTTCGAATTCGTGAGAAGTCGATAGTTAGCCGGGCTGTAAAATACAGTAAAACCTTGGTTTTCGTCGATAATCCGTCCGAAAACAATCGACGAAGCTTGAGGCAATGCTCAACAACGCCACACTGAGCAGGAGAACGTGTGGGTCACTCTTTGTCTTCACAAAATAATCAGCAAAAACCGAGATTTCACTGTAAAGTAACTCATTTTTCAGATTCTCAGAATTTACTTCCGCAGAGGAAACCAAGAAAGAAACTTAAGTATCTGCCAATAACGTGATGACCTTGACACTCCACTCGTATAATCCATCCAAAGGACCGGTCGCGCTCATCCTCTTCCGCGAGTTACCGAGCGGCATAATTAGCTGTCCTTGTTCTACAATCACATTCTCACTTGGATTTTACCGTGGTTTTCCTTAGTGGTAAAATCAAATTCTGGAATAGCACATCCCGCGTCGTGCTTATCATCATCACTACAACACATTTCAGTTTGAGTTCCCCACGTGATTCAACTCAGAGCGCGCATCAAACTTGTACATCTAACACTGACCAGTCTACACTTGGAGATAATTTTTCCACAAACAATTTTTGCTCATCGCCGCCGCTCTCTTTAAAGCTGTAAGCTTTGCATTCACCGCGAACACTGCCGTAAATGTACAGAATATCCCAACTAACGTAAACACAAAAAATATTTCTAAAAAGATTTCATTAAAGAAGTTTGTAGGAAATGGTAGATCAGAAAATTTAGATGTCTATGTCAAACTGAACAAAATTGAGTAAAACTTTCACATTTTAGGAGACTAAATTCCTTTTTTTCGCAAGGTTATCTGCAACCCGGCCTCTTTTAATTGACAATTTATTGTATGCCTGAACTTTTGGTATCCTAAACATCAACTAGCTAGTAAAGAAACCTCTTTCAGGTTGAGTCAATTTGTCTGATCTTCCAAACTGAATTATTTATTTACAAAGATTTGTTTACATCTATAGACGAAACGGCCTTTTTACATAATTTTACGGTCATTAGGAATGAAAACCTGCAAAGGAGTAAACAATCATTCTGGTTATGCAATATCTTTGTGTTTACTTTTAGAGCCTTTTAATTTTTTTAACTTTTTAATTCTAGCGTCTTATAGTCTAAAGTCCATTTCATTTCTCAATTTTATAATTGTAAGTCCAGACTTGACACGGCTAAAAGGTTGTCTAAGGCGTCACCTTATCACTCTTACTATGGTTGCAGGAATACCTTCAATACCTGCAAATAAGGCAGTGTTTAGAGTAGATTCCGAGCGTTTTTCCCAAACTTCTCAGCATTATCTGGAGAATATTCAGACGTTTAATGACATTATGACAACTGACATTTGCACGTAGTACGAAGTACGATTTGCAATATTACAAGTTTGTAGACTCTACAGCATAATCGACCATAGACAAGCAGCTTTTCGCAGTAAGAGTAAGTAATCAAATTCTCACAGGCTGTGAAAGATGGGTTTCACAGAAAGATGTCTGTTCTCGTGGACTTTAAGGCCGCGTACAACATAGTTTGGAGGCAAGTGGTAATGCATAAACTGATGGAGTCCAGAGTTTCAGGAGAACTGCTCAGGTGGATCCGTCATTACCTCTCTCAAAGGCATTTAAGAGTCAAATTCATGAAAAGGCTGTCAAAATATAAGTTACAACGACAGGGCCTGCCACAAGAGGGCGTTATAAGTTGTGTTCTTTTCAATATTATGATTAACGACGTCAGAGCTGCCATCAGAAGTGTGCCAGGCGTTGATGCCCTGCTACAGATAGAAACAAAATGATAGTAAACAACGAAAAGACTTTTTATCGAACGTTTTCCATGTCGAACACTCGCAGGTCTTACCAGCTCAAATACTAAAATGCAGTTTTTAAGGAAGAGAATCTCTCGACTTACTTAGGTGTCACTCTCGATCGGAAACTCTTCTGCAGAGCTCATATTGAGAATGCTGTCGAAAAAAAACACTAAAAGGTTAAACCTACTAAAAAGACTTACTTAAGACGTGCTTGCGATTGCCTATAAAATGTATATACGCCCAGTTATGGAGTACGGCAGACTCTAGTCTAAACCGCCTCAACATTGTTCAGAACACCGCGCTTAGGATTATAACAGGAGCTGCTAAGTTCACACCTATACCTGCTATGGAACTCCAAACTGGCGTGGAGTCTTTGCACGTCTGTGTAGATAGAGCATTCCTAAAGTTCTGGGAGAGAAACCGCCGCATCAACAGTGCACACTGAGACGATTATATGTCAGCACCCGAGACACTAAAGCAAGCAACCTCAATGACTAGAGCGAAGGAACTGACCCAAAGATATGACATTGATCTAGGAGATGCCCAGCCCCTGCCGACGTTCACAAGCACGAACATCTCTCTTTCTGAGACTCGTCTCCAGATTCCTGGCTTGAATTCTAGCAAAGAAGTTACGGTTATTATTTACAACTGTTACTGAAAGCTATCGACGAGCTCCGAATATACACGGACCGATCCTCCAAACCCGGATCAGGTCACACTGGATCCGGATTCTTTAGTGCTCTTTTCTAAAGGCGCAGTAGCTGTGAGAGCCCCGTGCAGCAATTTCGACGGAGAAGTGCGTGCTGGCGAGGAGAGTTCCCAACAATACAAAAAACGTTGTGTTTCTGGTAAACTCCCAGTCTGCAATTCTATGCTCTAACCGAAACACAGAAGCTTGCTAGACTATGTACAACTCGGAAAATAGTGGTACAGTGGGTTCGAAGTCACTTTGGAATCGACAATAACGAGCGCACCGATAACCTCCCCAAAGAAGGTGCTGAGATGCCCCAGCCCGCTTTCCTGGTGCCTCTGTCAACTGCCCGTGCCCTGACTGATAGCACAATCCAGGTCTGGCTAAGTAATTACTACAAGAAAGTGTCAAGAGGGAAGAGATGGGCAAGGCTGTACGGCCAAGGCCTCTTGCCCAGGACTAGACCGGTGGCCGAGTTCAGGTTCTTACGGGGCATGATTACCTACCTTCACCGAATAGAAGTAGCTACAGACGGCCAATGCTTACTCTGTGGCGATAGAAGACAGGACGCAGCACACCTAGTCTGCTAGACATTCTCCTTACAATACTCACCCTCCGAGGACAGAGTTGTGGAAACCTACTGGATCAAAAGGTGTCAGATAGCAGAACTAGAATAAGTAAGTTTGTAAATTCCAGACGCACTTTTTGCTTTTATCTAAAGTTCCGGAGGGCCACATTGTAAAACAATGTCTAAGTAAGCTAAAACGTTAGCTTTGAACTTCCGCGATATTCCATTACTTAGAAAAGCAAAGTTTACTTTAGGATCTATACAGGATGTTTTGAAGATGAGCGCAATTACTTGGCAAGCTTCTTTTTTGTCATATGACTTTCCTAAAGTGTCAAAAGTTTTATTTAAAGTTTTTGTCCTGATCTACCAGAGACCAGATGTCTCTTCTAGCCTCCATACGGCTTAGATCTAGATAAATTACAACGTTAGCTTTTGAACTGCGACGACATTCTATTACTTAGAAAAGCAAAATTTACTTTAGAGTCTATACAATGTATTATTATAAAAGGATAATCCTGTCAGAGAAGCTACTCACAGTACAATCATCTAGAAGCATAATCATTTACCTAGACCGCCACCACAACATAACTTTTGAATTTGAGTTTCCCACTTGATCGTTTCTACAAGTTACGCATTCACCTTTACCGCTGCTCCCGTCGGCACCACCGCGAGCACTGCCGCTAACTGATCTTTACTACGCCGTAACCCCCGCAATTATGCACCGTTTCTCGTCAAAGAAGAGTCTTCTTCTATAACAACGACCAGTTTCCTTTAGGAATCGAAAAAGGATAGCAAAGAATAACAACAATTTCGGAAGATAAGCCCGAAAATGTATACCTCTGAAGGAATAAAGTAAATAAAGAGGAGCAGTTCAGAGATTATCAGTTTAGTAGTAGATAAGATAGAAGGACAAGGGAAGCGATTTGTTTTTCTAAGATCAGCAATAGGAACGGGGATTTTTGTAAAAAAGCAGATAAACATTTATTCGACCCTTCTGACGATGTGAGCTAAAGAGAGACGTTTGAGATACTAAAGGAAAAAAATGAAACCTGAAAATCTGAAAACAAGGCTGCAGAACAGAAGCTAAAACATTCTATACTAGGGGTGGGCAAATGTGGCCCTCTACAACGTTAAAACTTAACGAATAGATAATAGAAAAGAACTTAAATCAATTTTAACAATTTATCTTTTCTTATTTCGACTTGGAAGGAAAATTATGATAGGATTAATTTTTTTGCTTGCAATTCATTACAAAATAATCAAGAAAGTAATAGTAGATACCTCACATAATATATTGATATTGATATTTGAGGTTTCTATGGATACCCAATACATTTTTGTTTAAGCTCACTACAAATTCACGAAAGGTTATAAGGTTAAACGCTCTAAAATTGTTTTGTAATTGGAAAGGCTAACAAAAACAGTTCTAATTACATTTTTATTTTAATTTTAACTTTTTTAGTAGTTAGTTTCGAGTTTAATCTTTTTGCAAAATCTCCTTTTTATTGCTTAATTACACCATTTAACATTTCACGTATATGTGTCACACAACCAATAAAACCATTTAATTTAAAGAAAATAATAAAAGAAGACTATTATCATTTTAATTTATAGTACATTTAAATAGCATAACCTAGAAATTTCTTTTCTATTTTTAGACAATTTAATATAGTGCGCTTTTTTGTTGTGACAAAAAATCATTGAGCTCTATATCTAAATAAGAAATGATTGATTAATTTTTAACATTATAGTAACCATAATGTAATACGAAATTGCCAGTATTAACAGATTTAGTTCATAGTTTCTATTAAACTCATTAAAATTATAATTAAAGTGTGCTTGTATGTATACATACATATATATGTGTGTTTACCCAATGAACCAGAACAACTTTCTAAAGCTAAAGGGAATTTTTCGAAAAGAAAATTTTATGTTGTAATAAATAAACTTTGAAAAATTGACACTAAACGTATACTTTAGCTGCAAATTAATTTAATTTTATTGCCGCTGTTGTAATTTTGAATTTCATTATATATTCATTGCTTATTCCCTTTTATTTCTAGTCGTTATTTAATTAAATAAATATAGCATTTAAATACTTTGCTGGTTTACTTTACTTTTATAAAATATCTGTTTAGATTTCCTTCAAATGTATTAGTATTGACAATTAGGATTTCTAATTAATGAAACTAACGATAGAGGGCAGTTTCTTTAAATTTTATAACTAATAATATCTACAACTCTTTCAGCATTGAGAATGGCCACTTTATTTTTAACTAAACTGTACATTGATTGATGAAATAACGAATGTATGTCACGGGACACCCTAGAAGTTGAAATTAATATCGGGTTAGGTTCAATTTTCCTATAAGTTATTTATCTAATTGCAATTCTATACATTTTCCTTGTGAGGCATTGTGTTTGTTACATCTGACATGTACGTGTATGTTGCAAACAGGAAGTAAATTAATTACTAATTGCAACACGTTTAATTCTTAAAGGATTATGAAGGTTGCGGTTTGAAGATTTTTCTTTAACGGTTTAAGTCGCAACAATACTTCATTTTTTTCTCTTCGCTTCCTCAGGTTAAATATACTCGTAACTTTTATTATAGTCTAGAAAAGGGAAAAACATTTTACTGGTAGGAAAGATATTGGCTACTGATAAGCTTTAGGGGGAATTGATCGCAGCTATTAAAAGCAATAGAAAATGCTTTTGCACTTTATGCATCAGGTAATAAACTAGTAATTCTAGTACTTGTACAATTTTACACCTATAAAAGCACTACGAGTGTTGTATAGTATGTACATGTATATTTCCAAACGTTTGCTAAGAACAACAACAATAAGGAAGTAGAGCGTCACGATCATAACGTCGTGAAAGAAAGAGAGAGAGAAAACTGCACTATAAACACAAGAGTTGCTGTTTGCTACACTTTTTCTTCTTTTATTTCAGAGCACGAATTAACATACAATTACTTCATTTATATAATGCTGTTTTACACGGTTTCTCAAGTACCAACACCAGATTATAACAAATTTGAACTTAGCATTACTCATTATCGTTAATTTCATAATAAACTTTTACTTTTTGTTTGTGTAAATGTGCCTGAATTAATTGCCTTTTTTCTGTTTTTAAATCATTGTTTGTTACATATCTTTTGTAAGAAATAATCTTCTGAAATTCTGCATCTACACATAGAGGGAATTGTAAGTGATTATGTAGCAATTTTATTATGTACAGGATGTCCGAACTAACAGACACAAAAAATATTTCTATAGTAAAATTTCATTAAAGAGATTTGAAAAATTATTCAATTCACCTCTCACTGAACGAAATTGAGTAAAGCTTTCACATTTTATGAAACTAAATTTCTTTTCTTTGCAAAATTATCTGCAACTCAGCGTCTTTTGGTATCTTAAGCATTAACCGGCTAGTAAAGAAACCTCTTTCGGGGTGAGTCGATTTATCCAAAGTGATTAATGTAGTTACAAGGGTTAGTTTGAAATGAAAACCTGCAACCTGCAAAGGAATTTTGATTAGTTTTTTAATTCTGACATGTTAAATTCTGATATTGTTTACTTTGTTGTCTAAAAGTTGATGAGTGTGGATTCTCATTTGAGGTGTTAATTGAGCTATTGCCACACTCTGTTGCGATTTTTTGTCGCGACGTTTCGGAAGCTGACCCTGCTTGCGCCCTCAAGCGTTTATTATTTCCATTTCTAATTTATTCTTTTTTGAACCAGGGATAATAATCGCTAATTTGATTACTAGGCTGGGTGTTTGAACCACTGAGCTGCTGGGGCGGTCTACTTATATAGTTTTATAAGTTCTATATAAGTTGCATTTTGCGGCGTTTGTTGGTGCCTGCACTGTAGTTCTTCGCAAAGTATTCGCATCCACATAGGTTTTATTTCTAAGCTATTTGGCCTTTTTCTGTTTTCTACGAGTTCTATTCTTTTCTTTGTGCATTATTCCATTGTATGCGGTGGTCTTGTGTTCTTCAAGTCTCACCCTTAGGGGTCTGCCCTCTTCTATGTATGTTTTTCCACATTCGCATGGAATGTTGTAGACACAGTTTTTTGTCTGCTAGTCTTCATTGCTGGGTTTGGTTTTGGTGATCCTTTCCCAAAGCGTCCGCGAGGATTTAAACGCTGTGCTTATGTGCTACCTCTTTCCGATTTTTCGAAGTTGACCGGTAACGCCAAGTACATACGGGATGACAGCTGTGCGTTATCTTTCAGCTGCATCATCTCTGATTGTTCTGTCGTCTGTGTTTTGCTTGTTCTCGGACGTTAGGTTAGCTGCAAGTATTGAGTTAGCTGCTATAGTATCAGGATATCCATTCTTTCTAAGGTTTGAGCTACCCTTTCCCTCTTTTTCTTTAGGTCTCTTTCTTTAAAGCATATTGTCTTCCCTCTATCATATAGGCATTTGTGTATACATCCGTTGTGAACTTGTTCCCCGTCCTTTTGAACCAAGACGTCCGGGAAGGTAGTTGTTGTTTAGACTCCACTTTAATGTGAATTTGATCGAAGAATCGTGATTATTAAGGGAGAGCTTTGCTTGAGACTGAGATATTACCTCCTGCTCAAGCTTCTCCATGGTGAACCCATTACCACACCAAACTCCTGCTGGTAGAATTTGCTGCCTAATTGGAAATATGTCGTCTTGATACATATTGCAAGCAGCTTCATCATTGCGTCTATATTTAAGTTTGTTCGTACTTCCAGGGTGCGGTCATTTTCCAGCCTTCTTCAAACGATATTTACAGCCTCATCTGTTCGGACATTTGTGAATAGGCTGACTATATCAAAGATAACCAGGAAGTCATTAGTGTCTAATCTTATGTTTCTAAATGTTTTGACAAAGTGTTTAGTGTTCAGAAAAGGGAAGTTTCTCGAGCTCACAATCGACCTCAGAGGTATGTTCTCCTTGTGTACCTTTGGCAAGCCGTACAGGTGGAGCGGCTTACTATAATGCGGAGTTAGTTTGCTTCTGTCTTAAAGCGAGAGCTTTTCTTTATGTTTGAGCAGCGTTTGGTATGCTCGTCATTCTATTGATTGTTTTCTTTTCAGTACCTTATTTTTTTTTAACCTTGTTATGCTGACGTCTAATAGTCTAAAGCACATTTCCTTTCTCACTTTTGTAATTGTAAGTCCAGACTTGACCGGACTGGAAGGTTGTCCAAGTCGTCACCTTATCGCTCTTACTGTGGTTGTAGGAAAACCTTCAATACCTGCAAATGAGGTAGTTTGCCACCGCGGAGTGGAGAATAAGACAATTGAAACTGAAATCAAACGCACTACGCATCAACCTGTTTACCACATGAAGGCGCCTTAATAAACTCTGTCTAACCTAACCCTAACCTAGCCCCTGATCTAAAAATTCTGCTGTGCACTGCATAATTTGTAATTTTAAATTAATAATGTCCGGGTTGTTTTTTGTCCAGAATTTCCAGCGTTTCCCAATCATCAGACACTTAATAAAATTATGAAAATTCATACCTGCAAGTTCCTAAATTTAATTGGCTACATTCATTCTGTAAATCCACGTTTCGAATGGCATGACGTAATTTGTAATTTTCAACTAACAATTTGTTGTTTATTTAGTGTCCACGAGTGTTTAGAGTAGATTTCCAACGTTTTTCCCAAACTTTTGTAGAGAATATTCAAACGTTTAATAACGTTGTGAAAACCAACATCTGTAAGTCTCTTGAGTAGTACGATTTGAAACATTAAAAGTTTGTATCTTCCAAATGTAGTTTTTGTAAGACCACAGATTATCTAAATTTCTGGAGAACCAGATTGTAAAACAAAATAAAAGTTAACAGGTCTTGATCTAAAAGAGACTATCATGTCTTTTCTAGCCTTTATACGACTTAGATATTGTAATGTCTAAGTAACATAGAACGGCATCCTATTACTTAGAAAAGCAAAGTTTACTTTAGTAGAGTCTATACAGGATGTTTTGAAACTCAGTTCAAATAATTGGAAGGCGCATTCCTCAACAAAGATTGAGCCTTTTTTGTCACATGACGTTTCTTCCTAAAGTGCACCGTTTCCAAGCTACATGGTGTTGAAGTTTCTTCTAAAAATAGTGTTGGGGTGGAATTTTCTACATGTCTGTTACTATAAGGTGCCTACTATTCTTCACAGCTTTGTGTTTGATATCCTTATCAGAAGCAGATTTCTTGTTAGAGAAGCAAGCATGTAGGAGATTTCATTCCGCTATCTGATTTTGTCCTTGAGATGTTGAGAAAACAAGAAATTTCAAATAAAACTTTGACACCCAGTATCTCGAAAACGGTGTACTTTAGAAACAAGAGTTATATGACAAAAAATATTTAATTTGCACTAATTTTTAAAACACCCTGTATATCTATCACAAAAGGATGTTCCTCTTAGAGGAACCATTAACAGTGCAAACATCTAGAAGAAATTATAACTATTGTGGTTGCTTTTTAAGTTCTTTTTATCCTAAAAGAGTCAGCTAGTTTCATAGAGTACTCCACAAACATGGCAAGCATTAAGTTTTTAAAGTTTTCTTCTTGTCACCAAAATCAATAAATATCGTGCTCGAGTTCTCTAGAAATAGTTTGTTAAAGATAATGAAGAACTCAGATTTTTATTTATTGCGTCAGTAAGGCTTAAAACATGAATTAATATAATTTGGGTAGTTGCACGCAGGAAATGCACATCATTCTAATGATTTATTAAATGTTTGATGACACGTTAAATAGATTCATCACGCACTCGTCTAATTACACGTAAAAACCTCTGATGGTATTATTCTTATCTCTTTTCAGATGAGTCCAATCGAAAATGTTGTTCCTACTCTAGCTGACGAGGCTACGGATGCAAAAAACCTGGAAATCCGTAACAAACAGGATAGAACGAGAGATCTTTTCGGAATACAGCTGGAGGTGAGTTATTTTTATAACTTATAAAGGTATTTTCTGTTTGTTATATAATTTTAACACTCACTGCTGACTTTGATTTTGTTATATGGGTCATTAAAGAAAACAATGTATTTATATTTTTAGGTTAAATAAAACGGAAACTTGTAAAACACGGAAATGAAATATAAAAACGTAATATTCTACTTCGCCGCGGTTGTATATTATTATTATTATGATCGAGTTGATTACAATTTCGTGGAACCTGATCGTAATAAGTCTGTCACAGTGGAATACAAATTATTAACTTGTTAACTGATAACGAAATATTATTAATTCTCATTTTATCTTTCCTTTTTTTTCTAATTTGGTTTTCACGTGGGAAGAAAATAATGGAATTTTAACTTTTATCAAATGATCATGCGTTAGTTCAGTGAGGAAGAAGTAACGCATAATTTAGAAAATGAGAATTAAATTGAAAATGTTAATATCAATTTTGGGATTTATCAGAGAATTTTATCTGAATATTTCGAATATAATACTGTTATATCATTTCATGTACTTCAGCAGCTTTTAAATGTTACCCAAAACACGCATACTTGGCAGTAAATGAGATCGTCTTAGATGACCTAAATCTAGGCTTGATGATATGTGATTTTTGAATTTATTTGCGTTCAAAGAAATAAATTTATTGACTTGCACACGTTGCATAACACGCAGGGATCTAGCGCACATCGTATGTTCAATTTAAATTCGTTCCCTTTGTTTTAAGACATTCTCTTGTCATGGACAAATGACGATTAATCCTTTGGACTAACCGAGATATTAAACATCCGTCTTCCAGTATCAATGATCAAAGTCTCATCTGTGTATCATTACATTCATAGGATATTAGAAAAAAACAAAACAAGATCGCCGGTATTTGAATTTTACAGTCAACTGTTTACTCTTCTAAAGCACACTCATTTCACTCTCTTTGATTATGACCAATAAGTTAGCATTTATGGCTTGCTTTTTTTGCCGAAAAGGCCATGTCAGCTCGTAGGAAGCAGAAAACAAAAGTTAACCTGATTTTAAAATAAAACAATTGTTTGGATTGCTAACAAAAATTTCCACGCTTTGTCATCCTACGGTACAGAGATTTGCATGTTCAATTATTCAAATTTTTTTATCAGAAGTAACGAAGGGAAGCCGTGGTGCAAGATCATTTGGTCAGACTCGTAAGGAGCAAAAGACTCAGTAGCTTGCTATCTTGCTTACTGATTATGAATTGGTTGTCTACCATGGCATTAGACTGCGGACGACCGGGAGTGATGACTAATTCCATAACTCAATTGAATAAGCGAAACGAAGAGAGAGACTCAGAGATCTCAGATACGTAATGAATATATGAGTGATCAGTTGTATAATGCGGTCACGCCGCCCTGTCGCACAGTTGTGTTTACGAACTGGACTGACTCAACACAGTTTCTCTCCCGGTCATACATACTAAAAGTGTAGAATATTATATCTGACACACTGAAGATGACAGAACGCTTTTTCAGTAGTTTGCCTTCTGCAGAGTTTATTTCGAGTCTGTAGTCATCACCTGTGAATATGATACTCTTAATTGTTGTACCCTATTCAACTCACCATAACAAGGGCGTGATAACGTCTATAACCATGATCGTGCATATTCAGTAAATCATTCTGAGGGAAAAAACCTCAGGGGGTTCCAACCCCGCCGCACGACATATAAATTCAAGTTCTCGCTAGCTTCCTAACCCCTGACGTGGAGGACGTGCTCAAAAACATCCCAATCGCTCTCAGATGATACTATTTATACCTTAGACAACACTAGTCTACACACCTCTGCGTCCTACCACCATACCCAATACCAAGCGAATATTGTTTCTGCTCTTCTTGTTTTGTTGCAAGACCTGCAAAGGAGCCAGCCTGTTCTCGCCAAAGTTTTACCGTGGTTTCCCTTGGCGGTGAAGGTAAATGTCGGAACAGTAACAGTCCACGAAACGTACAGCACAACAGCAAGACACTTACACGTCAGCATACAAACACTTTCATACTGTCACCACACAAAATACTAACACCGTTCTGAAAGGAACCGTTTTGCTTTCTTCTTCCTTCCTAAACAACGTCTTGAAATCCAACACCGCCACTGGTTCGGAGGCTTGTTGGATATCCTTGGCCACATTCGGATATTCAAATTTGGATTGAGCGAGATCCTTATCTTTGGATTTTGCAAAACGTCGCAGAGAGCGTCCCATCTAATGACATTACGCTCTCTACTATCCTCGTAATAGTAACATCTTTCGTCCGAAAAAATTAAACTGGACGGTCTGGCGCACCGCCTGATCTACTTCGTCGTCTCCTCGAGCCACCAATAACTGCCCGGGCATTGGCGTGGGGTCTGCTTGGTGCCTGACATCGGGAACTAACTGAGTACAGTAAGATCCTCAACAATCCACTCCACCATGTTTAAGAGATGTTAAGTTCTCTAAGGAACCGCCCACCTTCGGTGGCATTTCACGTTGAACGACGATCAAGCTTCCTCTCACGTGCCCAAAAAGCTCTTGTATCTTTGTTTGTTATTCTCTCTTGAATTCCCTAGTGGAACGCTCCTAAGCGTAGAACTTCCAATTTGATCTTGAACTGGCCTTGCTGTCGTAATGCCTTTTCGAAGCTGGTAAGTCTTTCTGTGGTTTCTCGAGCCGATCGATACCTTCTGGCTGGTTTGATTCTTTCACCAAGAATTAATTTTTCTTTACTGAAGTTTTAAAACCAAACACACCGCAGCACTTAATAGTTTTGCTTTCTATTATATCATCAATGATTTCCACGAGTAATAAAATTGGGTTTTTTTGTGCCACATCTCATGGGCGTTTCAAATGAATTATATTTCCTAGGGTAAATGAACTTGACAGTTTCTTTAGGTAGTCTGACTTTTTTATAAGCTCTGAACCGCTAAAATCGCCGCTTGCGAGTGCACCATGCTCTGTCCAGAGTTCTGCAATTATCAATTCTTTCGCCTTTCTTATTCTCCATGCCTGTCCTAATTCGTGAATGACATCGTGGACACAGGGAATTCTGGCGTTCTAACTCAAAAGACTGGAAACTTGGAGAGAAAACAAAATCAAACCATTCCGGAACGGCAGCTACACTGCAATAACCAGATGTTCACCGGGAACTACGGGGCACACGTCTTCAACTTTTGCTATCAGTTAAATACGTCGGCATCACTTTCCTCTCCACGCTGAGGTAGAACGATAAACTGAAGCACAGGTTGTTGCCCAGATCCCTTTGCGCATTCCAAGCTGCCACCCGCGGGCATTTTTATTAGACTCATGACTGATTACCGATTCACAGTTTTCGCCAACAAACGCCAGACTCCGACGGAAGAAAAGGGCCATCTGCAGAAGGATCCTTTGCATGGAACCCGGAGGAGGTTTTTGAGATCCTCCGTTCTCAGTGCCGACAACCTGGCCGTTGAATTGGTAAACATCCTATTGTATACCATACGATCTGGTTTTTTGAGAGGCCCCTTCGAGGAGCGTTTGCTTAACGGCGCAGATCATGATCTTTTTTGCGGTATTATATCCTCTGGCATGCGCGACATTAATGCTTCTGCGGTGGTAACTTGCACCTCCAGTCTTTAGTTTTTTCCCCACTCTGACCGATCCCGCAGCTGCACTCCTCTCTTCAGTTAGTCAGTCGAACGCGTACAGACCTGAAAAGAAAAATGCACGGGCAGATGTTGGAATTCAGCTGTCTCGAGAAAAACTGGACTTAATCTGAAAAAGGATCAAGCTGTATATTCGACATTTGATCTACGGTTCGACTCGTACTGTCTCTAGCCGTAGCGTTGTCTGTCGTCATTTGCGCATCTTATCTTCCGCTCTGCTTAATACCTAAAGGAAATGGGATGAGTAAAAGAAGATTTGAAAGAGAATATTGGCATTAAGCGCCCGTTCTCACAGAAGAATGTGTGGCTGCAATGAAACCCTACCTTGAAGAGCCCTAAACAGCCCTCTTACTGGCGAGTTGTTGGTGTCCCTCCATCTTCTTACAGCTGTGTCCTCTCTACTTGCCTTCTTGCCTAATCCTATCTTCAAACTACTTTCACCATTCGGTCGCCCTCCTTACCTGGACCTAAGCTCCACACCTTCGAAGTTTGACCAACCACTTTTTAGCCTGCTAAATTGCTCGTGTTCTCGTCTTTCCATCTATCGTTCTATTTCCCAATCGACCACTCCCGTAACTGTCGTTTTACTAGCGCCCTAGGTATCTCGGTAAATTCTATAAGATTTCACCCATCGAAATTCTATTCTTATACTACTTGACAAGTTCACGTGATTTTTCCAACTTCGTGAGATTCTTCGAATGAATAATAAGGCCTCTCGTGTTATCCGGAACTCGTACTGATATATTGAATACCACGGCTCTAATTAAAATATCAATTTATTCCTCCTCATTAGATTTCCGTCTTCCATCCTCGACTCGTCCATGTGGACGCACATTAGCGTTCTGGGTTTCCTCTTGTTTTTTTTCCATCGAGCGTGAATTTAAAGATGCCCAAGACCGCCGGATTTCGAGTGCGATCTCATGTTTCTAATTCCTCTAGTAATGACTCTCGCTTGTTCCTTAACAACGCTCCTCTTACAACCTCTTCCTGTAAATACAAATGGATTGGCAATATCTGACTTAATAAACTGTAGTATGCACACGCCGCCGCTTTGAGTGTTAATATCTTTTGTGTATTAAGCAGTTTTCTTCTAAGTCACTTGCCCATATCGACGCCTCGTACACTATAGCGAGTCGTATGGCCCTTTCGTATACCCTCGTAAGTGTCTCTCCCTTGAGATTCTAAACGAGCCGCACCTATCCTACATTCCTTCCCACTAACATAATCTACCTGCTGCTGCCACGATAGTTTCTCGTCAATCATCGCTCCCAAGTACCGAATGCTATCCTTACAATAGACGCGCTCTTCTACAATCGTGAATGGCCTAATCTCTTTTCCCCTTCGTATGGCCACCTATCATCGCGAGATTACCGAGCAACGCAGTTAGCGGTTTTTGGGAGGTCTAGAAATTATTCACAACGCAATCAGCTTCCATCAGATTACAACAAAAGTGGTTCGCGTTCACGGTTACGGTCGAAGAAGATTCAGACTCTTAGAACGACTTCTGGTTCTCGGAATGCAACAATAATGCTTAAGATAACACGGTGTAGATTTTAGAGAATTAAAACCATTAATCTGCTTAGACGAAAACCCGAATAAAATGAAAATAAATTTGAAAATAAGGTACTGTGCCATAAACTTCTCTCTTATTTTCGAGCCCTGCACAGGCTGAAACTTCTAAGGCTTGGCTTAGCCTAAACTGGACGCGGCTCCGACAGGCTCAGACGACCCAAAGTCGTAAAAGGCTCGACGGTCTAAGAGGTCCGAACGGTCTAACAGACCAAGAGGTTCGAACGGTACGACAGACCCGAAAAGTCCGAAGAACCAAAATATTCAAAAGGCGCGACGAGCCCGACGGACCTGACAGACCCTTATGGCCCGACAGATCCGTATGGCCCGACAGACCCGAGAGGTCCGACGAGTCCGAACTATCCAAACAGCTCGATAGATCTCAGAGACCTGAAGGGTCGAGAAGTCCAAAAGGTTCGACAGGCCGGAAAGGCCCAAACGGTTCAACAGGCCCGAGAGAGACGAACGATCCGATAGAGCGACTAATCCCGAAGTGCCAAAAAGGCCTGAGAGGTCCGACAAGCCTGAGAGGTCCGACGAGCGCAAAAAGTCTGACAGGCCCGAGAGATTCGCCAGGTCTGAGAGATCGGAACGATCTGATAGATGCGAGAGGACTGATAGGTCCTAGAGGCTGCAACGGCTCGAGAGGCCCAAATTAACAAGACGTAGGCCCGAAAGACCCGATAAGTTTTTAAATTGAGGCCCGGCCCGATCCTAACCCTAACCCGAGCTTCGATCAAAGCCGCGTAAAAGCCCGACTAGGAAACCCGACCCATGCAGACCTCTAGTCTGGATTTGGGCAAGATAATTCACTTGATCTAGTTTTATTCTCTTTTTTCTTCTAGCCTGTACCAAGACGATATTTATTAGTTGCGTTTACTTTTGCTTGTGTTGTTACTTTGTAAATAAATTCTCTGACCACGTAACACTATTACACAGGGTGTATCTAAAGTAAAGGGTTTTCCAATAAGAGGTGTTATTTTGATATTCAAAGAAAAGTGCCATTTTTTAATATAAATGATCGGATGTTTATTTCATTATAAAGAGGAAGGTATGCCGTTAATAGTGGAAAATAACATCAGGCAAATGACCACCACGACCACGCTTACAGGACAATATCCTTTTCATGAAATTTTCCATAACCAAATCGCAAAGTGGCTGCCCTATGTCCTCGATAGCCTCACGAATTCCATCTTTGAGGTCTTGAATCGACGCTGGGCTGTTGGCGTAGACCTTCTCTTTCACGTGGCCCCAAAGAAAGAAGTCGCAAGGTGTTAAATCACAAGATCTCGGTGGCCAATTGTGATCACCTCTTCGAGAGATAACACGGTCCGGAAACTTTTTCCGTAAAAGATCAATGGTTTCGTTGCTTGTGTGGCACGTAGCGCCGTCTTGTTGAAAGTAAACGTTGTCCAGATCAATACCATCCAATTCCGGCCATAAAAAATCGTTAATCATCTCTCGATAGCGCAATCCAGTCACCGTAACTGTTGCTCCAGCCTCATTTTCGAAAAAGTAAGGTCCAATGACTCCGCCGGACCATAAACCGCACCAAACAGTCACACGTTGAGGATAGAGAGACTTTTCAACAATAACTCTTGGATTTTCTGAGCCCCAGATCCGACAATTTTGCTTGTTGACGAAGCCACCGAGGTGGAAATGGGCCTCATCACTCAAGATGATTTTTCGATGGAATTCTGGATCATTTTCATGCATTTCAACGACCCAATCAGCAAAGACACGACGTTGTTGATGATCGGCCGGCTTGAGTTCTTGTGTTAACTGGACTTTATAAGCCTTAAGACCCAAATCTTTATGCAAAATACGGTGTAATGACGTTTGTGGAATGGCTAATTCCAAAGAACGACGAGGAATGGACAAACCTGGGTTTTCTTTAACACTTTCGGCTACAACAGCAATATTCTCGGCTGTTCTTGAGCGACGTGCACGGGTTTTATTCTTCACATCACTAACTTGTCCCAAGAGCTCGAATTTTTTCACCAATTTCTGTATTGCGGTCCGACAAGGTGCTTCACGGTGACCCAAAAATGTTCGAGTTTTACGAACCGTCTCTGCCAAATTTTCACCATTTTTATAGTGAATTTTAATAATTTCAATGCGTTGTTGAAGCGTGTATCGTTCCATATTTATTAATGGCGTAGTTTCTACTTGTCAAATGTCAAAAAATGATAGCTTCAAAAGTGACATCTACCGAAATAGCGGGCTATTCAAAATAACACCTCTTATTGGAAAACCCTTTACATCGCAGTATTTCAGGAGACAAGTCGTTTTTCTCTAAATCGAACTATTTCTGAAGAAAATTAGTTTTTGTAAAGTTGAATTCTGACAAATTTAATTTATGATATTTAATAAATTTATAAAAATGTTAATCTGAATACGTGAGTTATTCGCTTAGTAAAAGAGGAAGTTAAACACCCATGCTGTAGTTGTGATTCGTAATCAGAGATAATATTACAATATTAATTAGTGCTGCTCTAATAAATTTTACAATTCTGTTAACCTAACAAACATAACAATAATTTACACCTTCATCTTGATCATTTTAATTTTACTAAATTTTTCCGCTGACACAAACACGTTTTAATATTCCGAAAATTACTTTACGGTCTAGCGAATCTTAAATTCTTTTTTACGGTTTACCATTTACAATTTAATGTTACAAGGTAGGTACGGAGAAAAAATTATTCTTTAACAAAAAAAAAATTCTTAAAACTTCCCAACTGTTCAGCTTTCAGAAAATTAAATTTCTCATAAAATTAATAACAATAAAATATTTTTTTTATATTTTCTTGTCAATAAACAAATTGATTTTCCCAGCTTTAGAACTTAGCCATTGTGCTTTATCGATTATTTTGCACCGGTTTGAACCAGTTCGCCAGGGGGTAAATCAATGCGTATGTGTGTGTGTTTGTATCGGTTGCCAGGTTACCCGTTTCGTGGTTTAAAATACCGGCACTGAACATTTTTCTTTTGTTGTAGTTTTCCTTTTCTGCTAATAATGCGGTATGGTAATTCTAGAATATCGCCATCAAGATTTTTATCTGGTTCGGGGGTTTTGTTAGGAATTCCTTAATCACATAATCAATAACGCTCGTTTTTTGCGACTATGTATATATTTTTATACACAATGTGTGGTTTGTTTTGTTACTAGGCTAGTTGAAACTGTTTAAGACTTTAATTTTAACATTTTTTTTTTTTGTAAATATAATTAACCCCCTATTTATACTTACATGAATGTATGTAATCTTAGTATTATAACGTAACACCATGTCAGCGACAACATTTAGTTATTTTACATAGTGTGAAGTATGATAATTAAAAAGTTCATTTATCAAAGAGAAAGAGAATTTTAAATAGACCACGAAAACTTACTTAATCCTTAATTGAATAATTTATCAAATCATCAACAAACCTGTTTTAATTATCATCATCATCATCATCAAACACTCTTTGTTGTATAATAATTCGGTCAGTTACTAACTACAATTTGTTACCAAAATCCCTAGTCATTATTGATTTAATAAATTATTCTCTTTTGTTGCATCATTTTTATTTAATACTCCCACAAAAGAAAATCGGTTTGGAAATTCAAAGCAATAACCGCATTTTATGTTAGATAAAAAAGAAAACAGTAAAATTAGTTTTTATAAAAAGTTGAAAACGTTAACTTGAAAGAAATAGGAAGTGGTTCGGTCTAAACAAGCGAGTAATTGAAAACAAACGACTGTCTTTAATGTTTTATAGAATATTTTGATTGTTTTTTTTTAGTAATTGCAACAGTGATTGGAATTTCATCTTGTAAAATTTCCATTAATTCATTTTATACCAGTCAAAAAGAAATAGTGAAGAAATGTAGGGCAGTACGGTTCAAATCAATCTTGAAAGAAAAACTTTTCGTCATCCTTTCTAACCTCAAATATTCTCATTTAGTTGCCTTGCAGTACCTAGTCGTACTTTTAAACAAAATCAAGAAGAGACTCGCTTATCTCTCGATTGTCCTTCCATCCTAAACACTCATAGATTCTAAATAACCAAAAGAATATTAGCTCGAAATCATGAATTACGTCATGGCATTCTTCTTCTTCTTTTAACCTAGATTCATTCATCTTTGGACATAGGTCTCCCTTTTAGTTTTCCAGTCATTTCTGTTCTGTGCTAATTTAGGCTATTGTTTTCCCGCAAGCTTTCTTATGTCGTCTACCTATCGAAATGGAGGTCTTCCTACTCGTCTTCTTCCTTTCCGAGGTCGCCACTCCATTATTATTTTGGTCCACCGATCGTTAGTGTGGTTCACAAATTTCATTTTGGCTATTTTTTGCCTGACTTTACCAAAAATTATGATCGAGGTGTCATTCGATTCGGAATGGCATTTAGAAACTTTTCGAACATTTCGAAGTCCCGCGCAAGAAAATTGCAAAAGTTATAAACAAATTCGTAAAAAAAGGGGTTTCGTTTTTTGCAAATATCTCGGAGAATATTGCAAATATCCGAAATCAAAAAACAGATCCTTAAAGAGCAGGAAATTTCCTACAAAAAAGTCCCAACTCCCGGAATTGTACCATCAATATTTATAATTTTAATTTAGAGGTGAAAATAGGGCTAAAAACGCGTGATCTGGCAGCCGCGCGCGCCGCTTAGTTTGCTCTCTTTAACAAAAAAAATTTTTTTTACCTATTAAATATAAATATTAAGGAATAAAAAAATTCAGGTATCATTGGGATACATGAATGAACAATAATCCATCGAAAAAACTTTTTCCCGCAATTTGTTTACTAGTTATGCTTTTGTTAACTAAAGAAATTTTTAAGGCCGTTTGATTCTTTTCGATTTTGGATTTGTAAGGGTCTTGGTAATTTCCAGCATTTCGTTTCTATTGGTAACTTCAGACCCGTCTTCTCTGCAAAGTTTTATTATCTTTTTTCGTCCATTGCTCAGTTTTGATCTCAATACTCTCATGTTACAGTTTCTGTTTATCTCGTCTTCAACGATCTGGTCTGTATATCTTCTTAGGTCCTTTCTAACTTCTTTTCTTACCAGCTTATTTATCTCTGCATATTCCAAACCGTTTGTTTTACTTTCTTGTCTCATCTTTCTTCTCTTTGTCATAATTTCTCTTAGTTTTTTGCTAATTTCTTCTATTTTATTTTGGCGTACTTTTATTAATTTTTGAGCTTGCTCTAATAATTGCGTCTATTTTGTTAGAAGTAATGTTTATGGGTATTTTAACCAGTTCTTCGTCGACTTTGGTTTTGTAGTCTTCGGTGTTTGATCTGATATCTATTCTTTCGATAGCATTGCTTTTCCTTATCATTTTCTTCTCTTTTCCACTTGGTTTCTATTTCAATTTTTGCTCGTACTAAGCGATGATCGCTAGTTGTTCCAAATCTGTTTAGTACACTAACGTCTTTGATTATATGTTTGTGTGAGGAAATTATGAAATCTATTTGATTCTTTGTATGGCCATTTAGGCTTCTCGATGTCCATTTGCGCTGTAGTTTTTTCCTGGAGAATGAGTTCATTGCGTAAAGTCTTTGGGCGCGTAAAAAGTCTAACATTCTCTCATCGCTTCCGTTTCTAGATCCGCATCCAAAGTTGCCAATTACGGTTTCGTTAGAGTCTAGTTTCTTTTCGATTTTGGCGTTAGTTAAAGTGGCCAATTAGTAGGTTGAAATGTGATCTATTTTCTGTAAGCGCTTTCTTAACTTTTCGGCCTGCGCCTCGTGCTTCAAACATGACATTACAGCACACTTTAGTAGGCAGTGACAGGTATTATAGCACTAGTGCTGTAATGAAGTATTACACACTGGTTTTGTCATTTGTTTGTAAAAATCTGTATATTGTTTACTTTGATCGCTGTTTCAAATTTAATGTTGACATATCGGCCGATATCGGCTCTTTACACACGTGCTACACCTCGATGACTCTTGGTATAGCCCTCACCATAAGAATCAAATCTTAGAGAGCACGAACGCAACGCTTCTATTGACTATTCGACCGCATATCTATAGGCGCTAACTTCCTTTCAAATGCGATCTTCAAGTACTTTTTTTTTAAATAAACATATTACACTTATTACGCACTCTTGCCTTTTCTTTACGATGGTAAAGGTTTCAAGTCGATAGGACCTACCTTTCCCGCGCAAATAACGAAAAGGCAAAAAATAAAAAAAGAGAACATGCATTTTTCTCAAAAATTAACAAGGACTCTTGTTGACATTATTCTAATTACTGGTGAGTAATGAGAGCGCAATATATCTTCCTGCAACGGTTCCACCGACCACCCGAACGCATGCCTATGGATACCAACTTTTCTGCGTTATGCCATCAAACCCAATTTAGAGGTACAAGGAGTACTTTCTCGAAAACAGAGAGTATTGCACTTTTTACGTATTTCAACCTTCTCTTTACGATGGTTAAGGTTTCGAGTTGATAGGACGTACCGTACCGGCACAAATGACTAAAGACCAGAAACTACGAATGCACAAGAGATTTTGAAATTTTTTATCTCCGAAGTTCTTCCTGTCATTTTAACGGGATTTAGAAGCGGAATGCACAAAAGTTTTGGGAAAAGTTTGCGTCGAATCTCAACATTAATAACCCAAGAACAGCGGCGCTAGAACGGATGGAAAGGAAACGGTACCCCCTCCTTCTCCTAAGTTTCAAAGCTCTTTTTGGAAAGATGCGAAATCTTTTACAGAATCGCTTATAGGCCACTATAGTACATTTATTGCAAAAAGTTTGTCTCTGTAGCTCAAAGCGTATGTAAAAAAAAGTGCATAGAACCTTTTTTGTTCCCTATTCCACGGCACATCAAAACGTTTTTTGTTCTAATCGACCCCAAAAACAGACTTGTTGCCCTGATGCTGCTCTTTAGTTTAGAAAATCTTCCAGCTTGATCGGGCCATAAATAACCGAATTTTCCATTTTTGAAGTGGGCATTCCGAGACGCCACGGAAAAAAGCAAGACATTAACCGAATCGAGTCGGATTTTTTCAAGTAGGTAGAGAAACACTCCTAGAACGCAGATCTCAAATATTATGTCGATCGGACTATCAGGACTGTTCTCGTAGGGGTTGCAAATTTGCAAAAAGCCCAAACGGTTTTTCGGAAAAATTCGGGGCTTTTTGTTTATAACCGGGAATTTGTTTCTACTGTCCGACAATACTCGCAAGTCCACGTCGCACAGCGAAAACTAGATGCCCATAACTATTATGGTTTCCAAGCTAGAAGCTATATAGTTTGAATTTCATCTGTTGCGTCCTCTAGCGACTAAACTGGAGCAAGTAGAGAATCGGCTTTAACGGCATCAGAAGCACATAATAGCCGTTTTGACATCTTGGAAAACCCCCATGGACGTCTATGGGCCCAAATTTGAAACTGCCACTTGGTCCCAGATCGCTAGGTTTGCTCATAAGGCCCCAGTCGATTCTGTTTATTTTCGCCGCTAGGTGTCACCGCGTTTTCTGCGTGCGCACAGTGTAGTTGTAGGACTTTATGCTTCACCTATTCTCTAAGTTTGGCCGAAATTGATCGCTGTTTCAAATTTAATATAACGGTGGTAGGTAAAATTTTGTATGTACAACACGGAATATTGGCTTAACTTTTTTATTTGAAGAAAAAAAAACGCTCGCAGAGGTCGAAAAGTCTATTTTTTGTTTCCTTTCTAACTGTATCTTTTCCAAGTAGTGAACTTAGAACATTACTAAACATGAGACATCTTCAGAGATTTTCTCGATTACTGAGTGTTCTACGAGCTGGTTTTCTTTGATGTAGGATTCAATTTTTGAATTGAAAAGTTTCCGGAATCGCCCATAGATAGCGGTCGAAATTCAATTTTTGTGTCATCAAAAAGCATCATTCATAAAAAAATCAAATTGATCTGTCACTTAGTTCACTTTTGATAACGGTTGATGCACTTGTATTTCTGGTTTTTCAGAAAAAGGAAATTAGAGCTGTCATTAATTTTTTTTATTTGGAGGACAAAACAACCACAGAAGTTAAAGCGAAATTGGATTATTTTGCTCTTGGCGACTCTTCACCGTCGTTTTCCACAGTAAATTTTTGAATGTCTGAATTCAAATGTGGACGTACCCATAGAATTGATGATCCTCGTTCAGGACGCCCGAAATCTGCGACTACTCCAGAAATCATTTACAGGATTTGATTTGGTGGTAGACAATCGTCGAATAAAATGTTCGTGAAATAGTTGAGGCTGTGGGCATCTCGTATGAACGGATTGTCAATATATTGCACCAAGAGTTGGAATTAAAAAAACTTTCACTCCAGAACAAAAGCTCATTCGTGCTCGAACTTCAGCTGAGTATTTGCAGTTGTTAAGAAAACTTTCAGTTGATTTCATTAGGAGATTTGTGACTACGGACGAAACTTGGATTCATCATTATATCCCAGAAACCAAACAACAGTCAAAACAGTTGGTTGGCCAGGGAGAATGCTCGAAGAAAGCTGGAGAAGTAATGGCTTCTGTTTTTTTGAACAGCTAAGGACATCTTACTTATTGACTATCTGGAGCCAAAGCCACTTTTGTTAGACTATACAAGAAGGATACAGAAATTTAAAAATCAGCTGCTGTGTTTTGTAGAGCCTCATCTTCTAAATCTGATGGTGAAAAAGCTGGGAAGAAATGTTTTCTAAAATGGTATAGTGCCTAAACAGAGAAAACATAACTCAATGTTCATCAAGTCAGTGTCAAATGTCAAACCGAAAATCTCTGCTCTTCCACCAACGAAGGGGGCAGCTAAACAGCACAGTTGCAGAGTTTACCATCAGATGCAGTACTGCATGGGAAACTTACTGTTGCCAGAGCTTTGGGAACAGAAACAGTCCAGAGGCCTTTGTCGGTCACCGGTCGAGCTCGCTTCTGTATGCACACGCGTCGTGCGCGGACCTTTACCTAACAAAAAATACTACGTTTGTTCACGCACCCATCTTGTACTCCCGCATGGATCTTGGACAAGCATCTTCCCCACCTCACCTGCCTATGAAAGTCCCATCTCTACAAGATCAGCCATTTGCGAGATAATTTTGGACGCATTGTCTACCAAAACAAAAGACGGTTGGTTTCACTCACATTCTCCATCTTCAAGCCATTTCCCACCTCACCTGCCTATCAAGTTTCCATCTCTGTAGAATCAGCCGCTTGGGAGATGCGGAATGTGTGCCAAAACAAAAAACAAAATGTGGTTGGTCCCGCACGCAGCCGTATGCAAGCCTTTCCTCCCAACACTCTCACCTACCATAATCCCATCTGTAACGCATCGGCCGTTCCGGAGATACAGAATTTCTGCCCAAAAAGAAAACAAAATACGCTCTGTCCCGCACACATCTTCTGCAAACCTTTCTCCCACCGCACCAAAGTCTCATCTCTATAAGATCAGTCGTTCCTGAGATACCAGATGTTTGCCAAAAAAAAAACACAGCCGGTCCCGCACGCATCTTATGCAAGCCTTCCCTCTACAACACCTGCTACCAAAGTCCAATCTTTTCATTCTTACTTTCAACTAAAGAGCAAACGAATTAATAAGAAAAAAGTAAAAGAAGTTACAATTCTAAATTATTAAAGTCCAATCTCTATAATATTAGCCGTTCTTCAGATACGGGGTGCCTACAAACAAAAACAAAACTTTGCCGGTCACTCGCGCATCTTATGCAAGGCTTACTTCCAACCACACCCGCCTACTACAGTTTGATCTCCATAGGATCAGTTGTTTTTGAGATACCGAATAAGTGAAAACTATTCTGGACCTGCGCCCTCGAATGGGCCAAATTCGGTGGCCCCACGTCCGGCTGCGACCTCGAAGGGGCCACCTTCGGAACACTAAAAAGTCGAAGTTGAACATTTGTTACTCGCTCACAGTCACGTCACAGATATAGTATTAAATGTTCATAGAAATTGACTTGAGACTCTCGTTTTGTGAAGTTGTGACAATAATAAGTTCAAAATCAAAACAACGGACAGTATACTTGCATTATCGTTTCGTTCGAGCTGGCTCGGCTAGGCGCGTGCGGCGGCGGCCGGCACGGAGCGCTTCTTTGTCACCTGCGGTTGTGAAGTCGATAGTGTTTTGCTCTCCCCGCGCCGCCGCCCGTCCCTACTTCGCTGGCGCCTGGGGCCATGGCCCCTCCTGCCCCACCCACGCTACTCCACTGGCGCTACGGATCATCAAAATCAAATTTTATTTTCAAAATCCGCAATCAATTTGAAACAAAAAGTTGCTCTTGCGGTTTTTTCGTAGAATGCATAATTTTCGAGTAAAATTGGATTCTTTCAAAACATTGCGAGTTCAACCTCCTGTGGCAAGGTCATACGTCATCTCACAAACAGGATCTAATTGTTTGCATCGCATTCCTTGACAAAGATTAAACCTTTTTTGTCATAAAACTTTTTTTTCCTAAATTGCAGAATTTTTGAGATACAGCGTGTTAAAGTTTAATTAAAGACAAGAGATGCTGACGCCCTGTATCTCGAAGACGGTGCACTTTAGGAAAAGAAGTTGTAGAACAAAAAAGACTTAATTCTTGTCGAGGAATACAATGCAAGTTTCTGAGATAGGCCGTTGAACTTGAAAAGTTTTGAGAAGATTCAATTTTACTCGGAGATGATGCATTCTGCGGAAAAACGCAAGAGTAAATTTTTGTTTGAAATCAACTGCTGATCTTGAAAATAATTTTTTTTAAATTTTCAGCGTAGGGGGCTAGACCACCTTCAATTCTACACAAAACTATAAATTTTCAATCATCTTCTGAGCTTACTATGAAACCTTACCACGAAAGAAAAATAAAACAAATACTTTAATTGCTTTGAAATTACTAACATGTAATGTAGATATTAAAGGGGCGCCATGATGTAAAAACAATAAATAAATAAATTAATAAATGCAAATGTTACTTTCACAACTTCTTTTTCTAGAAAAATCGATTAACCTAACAAACAATAACCAACCATTTTTGTAAACCAAACCTTTCATGTAGTGCCTATTAAGAACGATTAAAAAACCGCCTTCAAAACAGCAATAGTAATTTCTGCAATTAATTCTTATGTCCATTATTTCGATTTTTTCTCTCTACACATAAAAATGACCCAGATTTCTAAATAGTAGTATGCAATTTTACTTTTTGTTTTGGTACATTGCCTTTTTAAAAGCGCACCATTTCAGCATGTTGCCATTTATGAAAAGAAAAAACGTACACCAATAATAAACGATAATTAAAATTGGGCAACTTTTTTCTTTTAATTTACCAGGTCAGAAAAGAGCGAGAGTATTGTAAAAAAACAGAAAACCTTGTCAAATTCGATAGTAAACATGCTAATATCAATTATAAATCATGATCTTGGTGTTTGTTGCTGCAACATGCCCGTTGAATGTAATGTTGAATCATTCAGCTCGTTACGTAACACGGGAGATTTCATTGTGAACTTTTGTAAAATACCACACACTACACTAGCCGTATTCATTCGTTCATTCACAACCAGTTGTTCGAGATAGATAGAAATTCGTTTTGTTAATTGTTATTCCACCTTTTTTTTGTTTTACTAATGTGCAGGTTATGCTTTTAACCTTTAACGTGAAGAACAAGTTAGTAGTATTATAATAGTTGTTTAACATAATTGAGTTTGAAATTTCAGAATTTATAAATATCTTGAATTATTTCCACATCAGCAATAAATAATAATTTAACTTCATGAATACACCTGGTGTTCAATTTCAGGATGTATAGGGTGTCAAACTTCTTAATTGACTTTTTGTGTAATCAGAGGTAAACATTTTTTTCGGGGGATGCATCATTTCCGATTTTTAATTTCTATGCTTCACTCTAATGGACGATCATAACATAATGTTATGTTCCGTTGTATTATCCTCAATATTACAGGTGCAAAGAGACTCTCTCGGTTAAAAAATGCTCAGACATAAGGTAGGAAACAGGCGACTTGAGTCTATCTTGTGAGTTAAACACTCGCGTGCTTGCTGAAATCAAGATTCTTCTTCTTCTTCTTTTCTCAGCCGTTATCTATTCTATGGGTATAGACCTCTCTATAAGTTTTCCATTTCTGTCTATTTTGAGCGATTTCAACCCATTTTAGTCCTGCAGTTCGTTTAATGTCATCTGCCTAACGCATCTGAGGACGACCTACGCCTCTGCATTCTCCCCATAGTCTCCATTTTATAATCGTGCTGCTCCATTCATCTGTCTCCCTTGCCACGTGACCACCTCATTGCCATTTCAGCTTTGCTGCTCTTTCCACCACGTCTTGGATGCCTGGTCTTTCTCTTAACCAAGTATTAGTTCTATGGTCTTTCAGTGTCACTCCTAAGATTTTTCTCTCAATGGCTCTATGATTAATTCTTAATTTATTGGCGATGGCTTTGGTAAATACCCATGTTTTGGCACCGTAGGTGGTCACTAATACACTGATTGTATAGGACTCGTTTCAGTTTTAGAGGGATGTTCATTTGGAACACGCCTTTTAGCTTCGTTTCCCAGGTTACTCTTATTCTTTCATCGATTTCCATCTGTATTATTTTCTTGATTTGTCATGCACTTTGTTTTACTTTTGTTCGTTTCTAGACCAATCCTTTCTGAAGTTTGTTTTATATTCTTGCATTGGAGATGTCAGCTCTTCTATTCACTTGGCAGACTGCAATATCATCGGTGAACCTAAGGTCATGTAAGTATTGATTCCTCTTTCATTCCATTCGATTTCCTTGAGTGCATCTTCTAGAACGAGTATAAATAATTTAGGTGATCAATTGTCCCCCTGTTGGTAAATTTTTTAAATTATATTGATGTATCGACTGTCTATTCGGGCGTTTCCTAAAGCTTTGGTGACTGTCCAAATTTCTACTGTATCAAAGGCTTTTCTAAAGTCTATGAAAGCCACCCATAATGGTATTCTGTGGCTCTTTCTATCAATATTCTCATTGTCTTCAGGTGTTCCACTGTGCTATATCCCTTCCGAAAGCCTGCCTGTTCGATCGCTTGATAGAAGCTAAGCTTCAATGTTAATCTGTTTGTTATGATTTTAGAGAACAATTTATACAAGGTTGATTGGCCAATAGTTTTTCAGATCTTCTTGGTCTCCTTTTGTATAAATTAGTGTTACTAGGGCATTGGGCCAGTCTGTTGGGATTTTTCCATTATCAAGACATAGTAAACAGCCTTTCCAGTTCGTGCAGCAGTGTCTTAGCACTTGCTTTCAAAATTTCCGCCAAAATGTCGTCCTCTCGTGCTGTTTTTCCATTCTTCATCTGTTCTATCGTGGTTTCTATTTTTTGTTTTTTGTGATCGACGGTAGTTCCTCTGAGTTGACGTTTACGATTTTTTTCGTCTTATGTCTTCTTGTATTTGGCATGCTACTTTTGATTCATATAAGGCTCTATAAAAGTTCTTCGTTGCTTGCAGCATCTTCCGTCTATCATTAACTATTTCTCCGTTTTCACTTTTCAGCTTGGTGATTACTTTTTTTGGCCTTGTATCTCTTCTGAAGACTTTCATGCGTTTGTACTCCTCTAGTATTGCTTGTGCTGTTCTAGTGTTGTGTTGCTTTATGTCTTCTTTTGCCATTTTTCTCACTGTCTTGTTTGTCTTTTGTCTTGAGTTATTAGTTCTCTATGTCTTGCTAATAATTCTTTAATTTTATTACTAAGCGTTTTATGGTTTTGCTGCTTTCTGTATTGCTGGTTGTTTTGTTGGTCAATTGTAATCTCTGTCTCTTCTTTTAAAGTTGAATATTGGAAATAATTTTTTGTTGGAAGTTTTCTCGGTCTTCTTTGAGTTTCTGTCGGTCTTTTTGATCAGTTTTCCGTTTTGCCATTTTTTCTTCTTTTCTAGTTTGGTGTGTATGTGGGCTTCCCACGCTGTTCCTGTTCCGTACTTCTACATTTTGGACTGTATGAAGGTGGTTGGACAATGTATAATCGATCTGATTTTTTGTTTTTACATCCAGGCTGAGGCATGTCCATTTTCTGTTATCTCTCTTTTGAACAGTTTCTGTTCTGTTCATCATCATAGTGCCTCTTGGGTTGCTCATTCCCAGCCCGTGTATTTCGATGCAATTCTCCTCGTCGTTTTGTTTCATTCCAATTGTACAGTTAAAGTCTCCCATCACAAAGTTGTGTGTTGCTGTGTCCGCTATGAGACTTTCTGATACTTCCTTGTAAAACTGTCACTTTTTCGTCTTCATACGAGCTGGTTGGAGCGTAAGCTTGTATTATCTTAAAGGCTGTTAATTTGTCTAAGCGTAGTTTCATGTATATGACTCTGTCGGAAATTGCCTTTAGTGTTTCAATGTTTTTTATTTGGTTTTTGTTGATTAGTAATCCAACTCCTCCTACACTATAGTCTTTGTTCCCTTTATAATACAGTAGGTTTCCTGACTGAAGCGCAATACATTCTTCTCCTCTTCTCCTAGTTTCACATATTCCTAGATGTCCCATTTTATTAAGTTAAGTTCGTATTCCAGTTCTTCCAGTCTTTCCAATTCATCATCTTTTGGCAGGTTGGTTCTACCCAGGTATTCTTAGCTTCCTCTGCCGTTTCGCCTCTCTGAACGCTGCCTTGTTCAGTGGCTCTTCGATTGCTGGGCACTGAGGACCGTTTTCTACTTGTTGTCATTATATAGAGGTGTTGGCCTTGTACAACGCCACGCTGGCCAGACGGGTTGGTGAGGAGGTAATCAGCTGCTCCTGACATGCAGTACTGACGCTGTTTGCAGTCTCTCATTCTGGATCAGACACTGCAGTACCTGTTGGTCCGCGGGAGGTATTTTATTTGCCTCCTACCACCTATATCTGGGAGGCGTTCCCCTATCCGCCATCTGGGAACGTGCTCTCTAGGAGTTACAGGTTCTCCCAAGAGAAAAATCAAGCATAGACCTATTCAAATACTAAATACGGATATAAGAGAGTTAGATATCCGGAAGGACACCTGCGGCGGCTCAGGGTAGGGTACGAACAGGAGTAGGGCTATGCTATCCAACAGACCATCTGCGATAGTTAAAGTTTAATTTGCGTTAAAAAAAACAAAATACAAACACAGTTTGGGGTGCGCCCTGCATAAAGCAGCTGTGGTGGCCAAAAGTCGGACCATTGATGTTCTTAAATAATTATCCAATTTTTGTCATTTGCAACTCTAAAACTTTTTTGCAAATTCTGCTGGATTTCATCTAAACTCGTCGTTTTGAAAAAAAGTTCATGAATGGACATGAAATTCTTCCAGAATTTGTTAAATGCTGTTGTCACCAGGAGCGGACTGTTAATAACACTAGCCTTTCTTCTCTTCATGTTCCCATTCCACTCAATAAGTACCAGCCTTCACCTTATTTTTGTAATAAAGTGTTACAGTGGTAAACCGGCGAGGTATAAATTGTTCAGGACCTGGAAGATACTTCTAGAAACTCGCACAACACGAGTATAGCAGAAGAAATGCTACAATACAATACTCATCGTTGTGGTTTTTTACAAATTCATAACATTTTTATTCTTTGTTCAAATAACTCATACTTGATTAAAATGTTTATCTCAGTGAGGCCTTTTTATTTCTCTGTCAATTGTCAATCGTTCGATAAATACGCAAAAACTGACACTGTTATCTTAAACCATCTTGGAAAAAACTTGTTATTTTCATTACTAGTTTAATTTCAATCTTAATTTCAAGTGACTAAAAGATTTTTGACCTTGAATGAAAATCATAAAAGCAAGGAAAGCGAAATGAGTATAATACATAACAACTCAGTATCCTCATTGTTCAGTGGGCGATTGAAATTGATATGATCTTTCAAGACTTGTAGATGAACTGTCGGATTTTATAATAACGATAAAATTTGTTTAGTCCATGCTATTCCATTCTATAGAGTTTATAAAAACCCAGAAACAGAAATATCTTGAAAGGTATAATGCGAAATTAGGTCAACACTCGTTTCCAAATGGTCAGCAATCAAATCTCGCTGTTTAATATACACAATTTTGTACTGTTCCAGTTACATTGTTACAAAGAATTTAAAAAACCAACAGTAAACATCCCAATTAGGCAAAATTTCGTTCTTGTTGTTTCCGAGATATCGATGTTGAACATCAGATTTCCAACACTCGGTATACGTATACCTAGTAGTCTGCCTCATGTTGGCTCTACTCTTGCACAGCATTTCTATTTAGCAATGAGGTCCAATTTCATCCGACTCTCTTGCAGAAATGAGGATATCAGTCCAGAAGCAAGAGTACTTAACTCCTCTCTTGTTAGTGTAACGGCCTGAAAGATCTTACATTGAACACTTTCCCAGGAAGTGGAAAGATGTTTTGTTGCTATTCCCACATCTAGTTTATTTCTTTTAGTGTTGACTCATTTGCTATTTGGGTTGCCTATTCACCATCTTTATTTATCATTACATGACTGTTTATTTTCGGTTTCGAAGCAAGATTTCTTCTTGGGGACATTTTAAAGAGATTACAGCAATAGAAAAAGTGGAAAAATTTATGTTGATCAACAACAATCTCGCAAGGTTCATGCATGTTTGCAATTTGGACTCCAGACTCGTACCTAAGTGGTCCAGTAAGCATCGACAACTTTTATACAGCTCATACTTACTTCTACTAAGAAAGCCCTTTTCAAGATCTGGAGCCTCTTTAGAAGGTTTGTTATGTTATCTAATGGCCAAATTTTCACATAGAAGATTATGATTTGATCGGAGTGCAGGTACAATCGGCCTTCCATTTGAAATTAAATTTAAATTGATTATATTCTCTGTAGGTCATAATTAGTAATTTTCGTTTTTGTAAACTTATTTTTGATTCATCTACTTAGTTGGACGAATGCTTGAATGTTTAAGTTGGCAGCTAATACGATTCTACTTGTCAATACATTTATTAAAATGAACTTTCTTCATGCAGTAGCGCATTTATTACACGATTGATGTTAATTATTTTTTAGCGTTGCGAGAGCTCTACGCAAATCTAAGTCGTCACGATTGCATTCAGGCTCGTTATTTAATTGTATGTGTCCTTTTACTTGCTAAAGTTTAATATCAAAGTATACTATTAGTGATCTGTTTTAAAATCTTATTATAGCTCATGCTTCGGAGGCAACGCCATCCTTCATTTGTCCCTCTGGAGGATTTAACTAAGCAACACTTTGTTTTATTTTCAGATTTCTTTCCATCTTATAGAATCTATGGTCCAACCAATTTAGCTAACCTGAGCCTGTAACTGCTTGCTCGCTTACCCCGGAAGGTAGGCAGTAACACGCCAAAGTGTATTTATTAATCTAAAAATGCCCTTGTATTCAAAAATCCAAAACTAATTTATTTCGATCAGTTTTAGGTGACACATTTGTGTTTCTTCTACTGTTTTTTTCTGTCTCTTTCAATATGTTTTTAGGGTTTGTTTTTTATATGGAAAATGAACCTTGAAATTAGATTAATCGACGAGTGGCGCCCTTGATAAATTATAAATTTCTGATTTATTCAAATGAATAGACACTATTTGGATTACCATTTGGTAATTATTGTAATGTTTCGGGCATTAACTATTTATTGTTTCTTAATGAGTTTTTAAACCCTTCTGTTTCTATGGGCGGTATCACGGCATCACGAATTTTATCTTTAAAGACACACTGTCATAAAGGCTAATGTCATCTTTAAAACTAAACAAACTACAAACTCCTCTCACAGTCTCTAGGTAGGGATAAATCCTTTCCAGAAGATATCAATTAGAGATGCATCTACATTGTTACTTCTCACAGATTCATCTAGAAGGATGGCCTAAAGACCCAAATGAAAAGTTATTTAGGTTTAAAAAGCACATTCAAATCAATAGTTTTCTTGATTTCACTGATGTCAGTTATGCGATCTCAAAGTCTGACAAGGTTAACCTTTTTTGTTGTGACGAACTTTTTGTACAACTTTTGAACAAGAGAAATTCTTGTTCTGGCCAAGCAGGCCGTTTCTAGTGCTGCCTGACTGTGAACATCAAAAAATTTATTCAAGAGCAACAATTCAGACGGCCATTCTTAGAGGATTCCAAGTAGGCATGACAAACCTCATCCTCGCAAGTTCGTTTAGCTTTTTCTCTATGAATTTGTTTTGTTCAAATCTGGAGACCTTTCCAGCATTATCATTGTAGATAGAAATCTTGCACTATATGAATAAGGATCCCAAAGAGCAATTCAGTAACTCTCAAAAATTCCTATTTGATTTACTTCAGACGTACGCCTCCGAAACCAAGCTCAATCTTGGCCAGCTTGAAAACTTGATTGGTTCAGAAAGTTTCTCCGGTTCGTGTCTTTTTCTCGAGAAGAGATGGAGGTCATATGGTGCTTGTCCAAGAATCATTAAAATCGATTCTCGAAATCTAGATGATTATGGCCAAAAAAAACTGACCACGCTTGCCATTTGAGACTTTTCGAGAGGAGCCTGTTACCTCCAAAGAAAAAGAGAGAGCTCTAGACATAATGAAAAGGCCAAAACAAAATTGAAAAGAACAAGAAATTCTCTGAAGACTATAACAAGATAGTAAAGGAGCATTTAGACGAGAGGTATGCAAGCAAAATGATAGATCAAGAATTGCAAAAAATAGAAAATAAGAGAACTTGATATTTACTCCATTTTGCGGTAACCAATCCTAACAAGCCTGGACGCGTAAGGTTTGTATTTCAAGCTTTTAAAAGGTCTACGTAAAGAGATTTAGACCAAAAAAACCCGGCCCTTTCAGCTGACATTCAAAATTCATTTCTGAACCCAGAAATGTTATCCTTTCATTTTCAAACTCTTTCATTTTAAACTCTTTTGACAATTTATTTTAGACAGATTGGAGATCTTCAAGTGACTTTGAAAACAGAATTATAGTTATCATCTACCGTACAAAGATCTCTTTCATTTGCAAACTAGATCTAAACCTCAAATTTTTAAACCTTTTGGAGGGAGCATAAAAACTGGTTTTTTTAAATGTCTATAAAGAAAAGCAGATTTGACATCAAGTTGTTGAACATGAACAATGTATAGTTTGTAATAATAGTCTTAACGTTCCCAAATGTGTTACTGGAGCGTAGATGTCCTCCTCTAGATTTTATTGCTGGAAACCCCGGGCCACCAGGCGAGCTTTCTTTACTGTCTTTCCATTTACCAGCTTCTCTCTAAAAACCCATTTAGAATCTATCAACTTCTCGTCTTGGGGAGGTTTCACGAGCTCCCAGGTGTCATTTTCCTTCAGGTAGTTGAGCTCTTCGTGTGTGGCTTCTTTGCATTTTTCATCTTTCTCTGCTTCTTCATGGCTTTGGGGCACATCTGAAATTAAATTTACCGCCGACAGTGCTGCCATTATATTTGTTTCAAAATCGTTCAAGTATTTTGACGGTTTTTGCGCCCCTTCTCTTGGAGTTCTTCTTGTTGCTCCTTTTTCGACTTTTTCTTTCTTCTTTTCCATCTTGATTTTCGTCACCATTTTCTCCGTCTTCTCTCCGATTTTTGTCACCATCTTCGTTTTGATTTTCTTCGTCTTCATATCGACATCTTTTGTTTGTCTGATCTTCTATTTTCTGTTCTTCATTTCGGGTCTCGTTTCTTTTTTCTTCTCTTCAGGCGCGGACTTTCTGAGATACTTTTACTTTTTAAGTTCTACTTTTATCAAAAATTATTTTTTCCATGTACAATTCTTCTTTCACTTGGCTTCCATAGCCTGTAACCATTTTTTGTGTACCCCACCAAGACTACTTTCTAATTTCGGTGGTCAAGTTTTGAGTTTCTTTCTTCCTTCCGTATCAGATTATGAGCTGTACATCCAAATAGTTTAATTGTTGATATGTTTGGCTTTCGATCATTCCACATTTCAGCAGATGTGATTTTATTTGGGAAAACGCTTGTTTCTATTCTATTTTTGTAAATATTCAGATGTTCTTACTGCTTCCCCACACAATTCCTTGCCTAAATTCGAATCGAAAATTAGGCACCGGGCAGTTTCCATTAGTTCTATTTAGCTTTTTGTTCGGGGTTTCTGGGAACTGTGTATTCAATTTTTATGTCTTTCTTTCGGAAAATTTCCCTGAAAGTTTTATAAATGTACTTCCCTCCAGTGTCATACCTTAACCTCTCAATTTTTGAGTCAAATTTAGCATTGATTGTGTTTAAGTAATCCTCAAATTTTTTAGTGACCTCCCCTTCCTTTTAAGCAAATAGACCATACAAAAATGGGATAATGATCTATAAAAGTGACCAAATACCTCATTCCATAATGCATGACTGGGCTTATCGGGCCAAAAAAAATCTGTCGAAACCACCTCCAATAACCTCTTTGGTTTTACCTCCTCAGAGATTTTATGAAACGATAGTTGTGCCTGTTTGGTTTTGAAACAGACTTTGCAGATTTTAGATATAGGATACTTTGATGAATGTCCCATTCTGTGATGCATCTTCATGACCTCCATAGGTGCAATATAAGCTGTCATTTTTTCAGCCATTTTCATCTTGGCTATGAAAAGGTTTCCCTTCAACTGGCTCTTTAGTACTGTTTTCATTACAGACTTGTAAATGTGAATTGCTGCATTTACAAGAGCCTTTAATGAAAAAAAAGTCTGTTACAACATAAAAAAGTCTACTTTGGACAAAATGAGAATTGATATTCTACTTAACAGGCATGAAGAAGTTAGAATTTGGAATATTTTTATTCATTCATGTTCTACCTTGCTTGCAGATGAAAAAACTTTACAGAATTTTTTCCAAATCGAAGCATCATAGATAGTATATTATAAAATCATAGTTTAAAACTGATCGAGCCACTTGTCCTAGTGAATGTGTACATCCAGGTAAACTCAATTATCTTTTACATCATTTGAGACAATCACTGATAACCTATCTACGATACCCAGAATCTTTCCTATCAGGCCGATCAAATAGGAAATTTGCTAAGAAAAGATTAATTTTGAAAATCATTCTGTAATTGTTTAATTTACTGCTTCCATTACATTTCAATTATGTTTTTCGTTGATTTTTGTTTATATACTTATCACTTTCAATATCCCTTTGTTCTTTTTTTTTGTTTTATAAAATAATTTATCAAACCACAAATACACACACAATATAAATTCGATTGTTCCAAGTTAAAACATTCAAATGTCCACACAAAGATTTTAATAATAATGAGATACGTTTCATTGTTTAAACAAATAATAGTTTATAAATAAAACCGAATCCATTATTACACATTATAATGGTATATAATATTTTATAGACCTTTTCTTTTTTAATCAATTACTGGATGAATGCTTTGATATAACAAACATAATTATATTTGTAGAATTACATGTACTATTTATAGATGATTATTGTTTAAATTATATTTACAAGTATAATCATAAACAAATTGATGGTTTCAATTTAATTTTATTTATTCCAGGTAACCAGCCTATTATTAGAAGCCGAAAGGAGAAAACTAGCCGTTTTACAGAAAGAGTTACAAATTGCACTAGCCGAAGGTGGTTCTATAAAAGCAAAAGAACATCAAAAGCAAGAATTATTAGTTGCTATAACGTAAGTGAATATTTTTATACGATTATGTTGATTATTATATTAATTTTTTATTTATGTACTTCCTTGTAAACAAAAAAATAAAATTAAAAAAGTCAGTTCTCATGATTCATTGTATTTGTGAGAAATTCTTAATGTTAAGTCAAGGAATTTTATTGTAATATTATTAAAACAGTTTTATTGATATTATTTAAATTTGTAGGCGTATTCAAGCTCAATATGATCATTTGGAAAAGGAGTACAGAGAGCATGCAATAGGGGCGCTTCTGTCAGCTAACACAAGGGGATCTGGCAAGGTAGGTTGTTAGTATGGGTATCGTATTGATTTGGTTGGAGGGCGCTAGCTACTTTACATTTGTGCAGTGGCTCTAAATTCGAATTTTTAAAAACCAAAATATGCTGAATCAAACGTATTTATTATATTGATTAGTAATAAATAATAACAAACAAACAAAAATATAAATAAAGAGAAAATTAAAATTTACATTTTCTCAAAAAATGTGGAACGCTTCACGATTTTGCGTGTCATCCTTGCGCAGGGGCCATGCTAATCTTCTCTGTATCGTTCCAATTTTAGTATATGTACCGCCGAAGCGAGTACACTTACTAACCTTGGTCGATTGTATATATAGTAACCGTTAAACTAGCAAGCAATTGCGAGAGGTAACTTCCTATTTTTAAAAATATCTGCATGATATTCAAACAAATATTTTTGTTTTAACTACAAATCCAGAGTAAAGGTTCAATATTATTTAAACAACTAATTATAACCTAAATTATCTTTCAAATTTCGTAATTAAAAGTCAAGATACTGTAAAAATCTTAACGATTGTATTGTGTGTTGCCTAACTTACTTTTAGTTCGCATTTCATAAAGTAACACTTTATTTTAGATTTTTGTTAGAAAAGTTTTTTTAATTATGAAAATTTAATTTAAATTATTTTTATTAATTTAATACTATTGAAAAATAAAAATCGGCAATATTAATTCTATCGATTAAATAAAAATTATTAAAATTCTATGTATAGGCAACCAGTTTTACATTTGAGTTTATTAGTAGTGTATATGTACTAGGAGTACATTTGATGAATTTACAATTATTCAATTATCACATCTCACTTCTTTACTTTTTTAATTATTCCAATATTACTATTTAGCAACTTCATTCCCATTTAAAATTCAAATTAATATTTATTTGAATACCGATGATGTTGCAATTCCTTTCTAATACGCGTTACTTGTTTCTGTTTTACAAATAATGAATTAATTAACTTCCAAATGGAATAAAACAGAAATGAACAAATATAATATGTGTGCATCCACTTACTAATAGGTTGATTTTAATCACAGATATTCTATTGGACTATTCTGGCTATCTTATCATATTTGTTGTAGTAATCTGTTTGGACAGTATTTTCAGATTGTCAGATTAGATGCTCTACCTATTTATAGATAGTCTTTTGAATTTTTGAAAAGAAGCATGTACTATTCCCTGATGTCTTATTAATCCTTGCCATATCTGTACTTACCTAAAATGTCTAATCTTGCAGTATTCTCTCATAAAGTTTTCTATTCATAATAATAATTTTTCTAACATTCCTCTAATTTCCATCAATATTTTGTTTTGCTCTAATCAGATTGTGTTCAAGGTGTCTTGTATAACTAGAAGATTTTGACTTTTCAATATATGGATACCTAGTTACAACATTTTCAGTTCTTTTTGGTACACACAAAAAGAAACACCTTCAAATTATTTTATGTACCGAACACACTTAATATTGAAAATGCTAAAACGATATCTGAGACTTATATAAGCCAAACAGTCTGTTGCTCATCTCTTGCCTTGCGAGTAAGTTTTTTATTTGAACCCTTTGATGGTAAGAAGCATTAAATCTTGATTGACAATAATAACAGGAAAAATTATAATTTCAGAGCTTACCGATTATGTTAGATGTTACCTTGTTCAACTTAGCTTAGAATTATTGTTATATCAGAGCTTGTATCTTATTATATTTATATTTTATCAAAGAGAATCATGATTTTGGACAAGTCCCTTTATGTTCTGACTTTGAGGTTAAAGAACTTTATTTAATTGAATACTTTAACTTACGATACATTCTTAATTTCAATCTTGAAGTTTTTAATAAACTAACTAGAATTAACTTGGAGACAACCTATCAAGTGCCTCAGATTTAATTTCTTCGTGCACTCTGCATCATGTTTTAATGAACATTTCTCCCCTGAAAGGTAATGGCAAACCATCACAGTATAGTATTTTGTCTAGAAACTTCTCATCAGTAGACATGTCCAAAGACACTTATAATCATACAGAATTGACCTTAAATGTAAAATGTATAACAACAAAACACAATTCTGCTGGGACACTTTAGTTTGTTGAAATGTCAGCCTCCTATAAAGGTTTTAGAAGCTGCTTTGGTGTTGTATGATTCTGCAGATATATCTAAATACTTTTTTGTACTTATCCTCCAAACCACATGAATTGTCTGCCCTGAAACAGAAACTATTTTGGATTGGCCCGCGAGCCATACCTATTATAAACTACTGTTTTTCAAACTGTACTTTGCGCACCACCAATAGTACTTGCAGATTTCTATATATTAGACAAAAAAAAGTGTAAAATACAGATCGATCTATCATCATTTAGTATTTTCTTTGGCACAAGCATTAAAGACTTATCTCCGGGGGCCGAGAGAGAGAGAGAGAGTCACATCTGTAAGTTTGTCTGGGATTGTAAGACTCTAAGGTCACCCCTATCAATGACTCTAAAAGAAACATTGTGATGAAGTTTCAGGGGGAAATTAAATCTCCCTGTAAACTTCCTTGCAGGAGTCTTTACTCTAGCTTGTTACCAAACCTAAAGCACATCTCGCCAAATTTAGACAGCTGTTAACTTTCAATTGGTAAGCCCTATCCTTACAAATCGTAAACATTTCTCTTCGAACAATATCTAAACTTGAGATTGCCTATTCTGTCCTGCAAAGCAAAAAGGCCCTAACTCGAAAAATAAACATAATTGAGTTTAGGGTATCGCTGACTTTTTTGCGCTGAAATCTAGCTGTATGGCAAACAAGAAAGCTCTAACTTTGAAAGTAAACGATGCAGAGCAATCCTATACGAATGTGAAGAAAACCAAACACTTTCACTCAATATCTCAAAACTACGATTTTAAGAGACATCACTATCACTAGTAGCTTTCCATGGTACCAGTGAAATAAGTGATAAAAAATGGAGAAATCTCAAACTGCTCTACAACTCATAAAATATCAAGAAACGTTACTCTAAACTTCCGTCAAAGCTTTTGCGTCGATTGAGCTCGTTTTTCTAACCTCAATTAATTTGAACAGAAAACCGTTGTGTGAATTTGTGGAACTCAGCTATAATAAGATTTGTGGTTCTTTTTACTGTTATCTTACAAGACGTTTCATGCCAGCTCAGCCAGGTATGAAGTCTAAGTTATCATTTTTCAACTTTTGTGTGTTGTGAAGCACCTGCAAAGTTTTTTGTTCCACGAGAGACTTGATACAGCTAGTCCGGAAAGCTCGATCTCGATGGGTCTTAAAAGTTCGAAAGATCCAACTGTCTCGATTAGCTCGATCACTATGAAAAGCTCAATTGGCCCTGAGAACTGGACACAATCAGTTTGGAAATCTGATTGGCTTAAAAAGACTGAAAAGTGTGATCCAATTAGCTTAAAAAACCCATAAGATTCAATACAAAAAGAAGTTTGAAGTCTAATTTGAAAATTATGTGCAAGTCTGTTATTCCCGGAATTTATTCATCAGGGCTGTCAGAAAATTATCAAAGACAGACGGTATTGTATGCTTAATATTAACATCATCTTACAGAAAAAATAATTATTGATAAAAAGAGGCTTGGCCAGCTCCAAATAACCCAACTAGCGAGAAAGCCCAACGGGTCAAAAAGTGGAATAGTTTGGAAAAATCCGATCATTTCAGGTAGCCTTATTGTCCTGGAAAATTTGATGGACTTAAAAAGCTCGATACAAGCCCAAAACATATTATCGATGACAATAAAGACTCCATCAACTGAAAAACCATTATCGGTGATGAAAAAGTGTGATAACCAAACAAAACGTTTAATAACCAAGCACAACAGTAATTAAACGACCGATACAAGTATAAACAGCACTGATAACCAAAAATAACTCGTACTAGTCAAGCTCCCGATATAAAATCTAGAAGCATTGTCGGTGATAGAAAAAGCTCCCATCGACCAAAAAGCTTGATACCCAAGTACAACTTGTAGTAATCAAGCGACCAATACAAAACCTAGAAGCGTTATAGGCGACAGAAAAACCTCGATCAAGCAAAAGGTTTGATAACCAATCACAACTTCTAAGTCAAACAGCTGATAAAATGCCTGGAAAGCGTTATCGGCGATAGATCAAGCAATCAAGCCCAACTCGTAGTAGCTACCTGCAAGCCCAAAAAGGATTATCGGCAGCAAAAAAGGTAAATTAATCAGTAGACTTGATAACCAAGTACAACTCGCAGTAGTCAAGCGAACGATACAAATCCGAAAAGTATTGTTACCGACAGAAGAAACTCAATAAACCAAAAAGTTTAATAACTAACCACATATGTAAAAAATCTGGAAACATTACCGACAACAGAAGTCAACCAAAAGTCTTGACAACCAAGCACGACTCAACCCAAAAGCCCATATAAGCTATCGTCGACAGAAAAACTGCGATCAAGTGGACGATACAAGCTCTAAAATTATTAGCGATATCAAAACCACGATCGGATACAAGAAGAGCCCGTTCAACCCGCAAGTTTGATAACCGAGAACAACTGGTAGTAGTCAAACGATTGAAACAAGCTCTAAAAGCATTATCAGCGACAAGAGAAGCTTTGCTCTAGCAAAATGCGTGATAACCAAGCGCAACTCATAATAGCCAAAGACCGATATAAGTCCGAAAAACCAGCGGTCACAGAAAAGCTGCAATCAAGTGACCGATACAGGCTTGAAAAATTGTTTGCGTCGGCAAAAACTCGATTGAAAAGTTTTATAACCAAGAACAATTGGTAATAGTCAGACGACTGAAACAATTCCCAAAAGCATTATCGGCGACAACAAATGCTCGATCTACCAAAATGCTTGATAACCAACCACACCTCGTAAGAGCCAAAGCTTGAAAAACTGTCGGCGACAGAAAAGCTGCAATCAAGTAGTCAAACGACTGAAACAAGTCCCAAAAGTATTATCGGCGACAAGAAAAGCTTTGATCTAGCAAAATGCTTGATAACCAAGCACAACCCGTAAAAGCCAAAGACCGATATAAACCCGAAAAATTATTGGCGACAAAAAAAGCTGCGACCAAGCAACCGATACAAGCTCGAAGAATTATTGGTGATAGCGAAAACTCGATCGGACACAAGAATTGGTCGTTCAATCCGAAAGAAGAGCTCGGTCTACCAAAACGCTTGATAACCAAGCACAACTTGTAGTGGCCAAAGACCGATATAAGTCCGAAAACAGTTGAGATCAAGGGACTGATACAAGCTCGAAGAATTACTGACAACAGCGAAAGCTCGATCGAATGCAAATAAAGCGTGCCCAACTCGAAAGCTTGATAATCGAAAACAAAAAGCATTATCGGCGACAAGAAAAGCCTTGATCTAGCAAAATGCGTGTTAACCAAGCACTACTCGTAAGAGCCAAAGACCGATATAAGCCCGAGAAACTATCGACGACAGAAAAACTGCAACCAAGCAACTTATACAGGCTCGAAGAATTATTGGTGACAGTGAAAATTCGAACGGATACAAGAAAAGGTCATTCAACACAAAAGTTTGATAACCCAGAACTGGTAGTGATCAAACGACTGAAACAAGTTCCCAAAAGGATTATTGGCGACAAGAAAAGTTCGATCTACCAAAATGCTTTATAACCAAGCACAACTCGTAATAGCCAAAGACCGATATAAGTCCGAAAACAGCTGAGATGAAGCGACCGATACAAGTTCGAAGAATTATTGACAACAGCGAAAGCTCGATTGGAAGCAACAAAAGCTTGCCCAACTCGAAAGTTTGATAACCGAGAACAAAAAGCATTATCGGCGACAAGAAAAGCTTTGATCTAGCAAAATGCTTGATAACGAAGCACAACTGTTAAGAGCCAAAGACCGATCTAAGTCCGAGAAACTATTGACGACAGAAAAGCTGCGACCAAGCAACCTATACATGCTGGAAAAATTATTGGTGGCAGTGAAAATTCGATCGGATAAAAGTAAAAGTCGTTCAACCTGAAAGTGTGATAACCAAGAACAACTGATAGTAGTCAAGCGACTGAAACAAGTCCCCAGAAGTATTATTGGCGAGAAGAAAAGCTCGATCTACCAAAATGCTTTATAACCAAACACAACTCGTAGTAGCCAAAGACAGATATAAGCCCGAAAAACTATTAGCGACAAAAAAGCTGCGACCAAGCGACCTATACAAGCTCGAAGAATTATTGACAACAACGAAAGCTCGATCGGATGCAAGAAAAGCTTGCCCAACTCGAAAGTTTGATAACCGAGAACAAAAAGCATTATCGGCAACAAGAAAAGCTTTGATCTAGCAAAATGCTTGATAACCAAGCACAACTCGTAAGAACCAAAGACCGATATAAGTCCGAGAAACTATCGACGACAGAAAAGCTGCGATCAAGCAACCTATACAGGCTGGAAAAACTATCGGTGACAGTGAAAACTCGATCGGACACAAGAAAAGGTTGTTCAGCCCGAAAGTTTGATAACCAAGAACAACTGAAAATATGCAAACGACTGAAACAAGTCCCAAAAGGATTATTGACAAGAAGAAAAGCTCGATCTACCAAAATGCTTGATAACCAAGCACAATTCGTAGTAGCCAAAAACCGATATAAGTCTGAAAAGCTAACGGGAACGGAACAGTTGAGGTCAAGCGCCTGATACAAGCTCGAAGAATTATTAGCGACAGCGAAAACTTGATCAGATACAAGAAAAGCTCGTTCAACCCGAAAGCTTGATATGCAAGTACGACTCGCAATAGTGGAACGTTTTGGTATTTTAGGTTTGTCAGAAATTTGACACCCAATCTGCTTTTGCAAAAGGGTAACCTCTAGAGTATCAAAGTGTGTTCCTTTTGGGACTATTGATCCAAACTATGTGATAGCTTTTGGTCCTGAAAAACATTTGAAATACGCATCTGAAATGCTTTTGTGTAGTCGAACACAATGTTTCGTCTGGTGTTGGGTTCTACTCATTTGAGATTAGGCATGTGGAGATAGTAGTTGAAAGTCTTTCAGGACTAAAACAGAAAGACAGATTGGTGTGGGCAAAATTCTATTTCGCTTCAATAAGTGTGATCCTTACAAAAGTGTAGTATTTGCAAATGTGAATGTGAATAACCAATGAGCAGGGATCTGGAAAAAAATTTAAATTGTAAAACATGAGAAAGAACAATTTAAAACCGAAAAAACAAATGTTTGAAATACCTCCTATAATAAATTGTTTCAGATTTTCTTGAAAATTTAAAAATGATCCATGCAATCTTTCAATCATAAACCAGCAAAGAACTTGATCCCCCCATAAAACAAATATTCCAATTTCAACTTAATCCGAAAAAACCTCGTCTATTATTTACCCGTACCAAACGGAACGCAATTTTTTAAAAAATCCACTAATGGAAGAGATCTGTAGATTTAGCTCGGACCAACCATTATATTTAATAATTAAACAGTTTCGATTTCGCTGTGCGAGGGGGTCTTCAGGGTGAAATAAATTTCAATTCAAGACCAAAACATCAGGCCGTTTTTATACCTTTCCCAAAGCTTCACTCGTTATGGATAAATAAAACCTTGAATGGAATAAACTCGCAGATTTAATTACTTTTATCACGAATTAGCAAAAGTTAAAAAAAACATTCATGGTCATCTTTGATGTCCCGTTAGGGAAGTAACCTTTACTATATTGTATGTGTTAATAAGAAGTAACAAGTGATCACTATTTTTGTAATTAGTTAGGCATGTGAAGGTTTCATTAAAATATAATTATTTAATAATTTCTATCGTATAAGATTGTTTTTGTAAAATAAACAAAAGAAATTCCTATAGTATCATTACTTTACACGTTTACAACGACCCTTGCACCTTTAATCTATATAAAAAAAACAACCTGACTAAAAGGGTCGCCGGGACGCTAGTGCACGTGAATATAATATTTGCAACCACTGCGTTATCCAAGAGGAACTTAAAAAGGTCGACTCGATTCAAATTTTATTTCTAGAAACAAACGAAGGTGTTTTTAAACTTCTTACTGGATTAAAAAATAATTTTAGTACGTCAAGGATTATCTTTATAGCACTAAGGAATCATTTTGAAGCAATTCTTTAATGAGTTCGCCTTCTTCAACCCTTGACCAACTTGACCTTATTGAACGCGACGCCGGGCGCCGCCAAGCGTCTATGCTCCAACTTACAACCCTGGAAGGGAGTCAACCCCAACCTCACAACGTGTTTATAAATGTGGTACTACTGCAGGATCTTAAATGTTGGTTTATTTATGTAATAACTTAAGTGTGAGTTCTTAAACGAAAATGCGGTGCTCTAATAATGGAAAATTACAAGAATAATTTGTGTTAGTATTCCAGGATGTGCTTAAATATTCAAACGATTGTGATAAAAACACTGTTTTAAATCATCACTTGATAAAATGGGATAAAAAATATTTTTTTCATTAAAACTAAATTTTAGAAAAAAAAACAAAATTAAACATGCAAGAATCAAATTTAAATGTGAAACCTGAAAAACCGAAAATTCCGGGTCCAAAACCAGTGATTGCCTCCAAACCAAAATATGTGCCCCCTGTTAATTTAAAATGCCAGAAAGTGATCCAAGACGATACCTCTCAATATCAACAACAACCCTCGCGTCGTAAGAATGTCAACGAATTCGCTATCCATAAACCAGTTCATACCGAGGAAACGTCTACGTTTTATACGAAAGGTCAAAGTAATTTCGAATATAAAGAAAAACAAAAATATACCAGCGAGGCATTTCAAAGTTACACAAACATACAAGGTGGTCAGAAAATGGGTTTCACTCGGGAAGATGCTAAATTAAGTCTGGAACGCGAACAGCCTTATAGTGATGTAACGAAAAGTAGTAACGAAAAATGTGATAAATTTAATTCTAGTAGTAATGAGACACATCAAAAATCCGAGGGTGCTGGATCTATTCCTAAAGCGCCCAATTCTCCTAGTACGGTTTGCTGTAGTATTTTATCAAATGTTAGTAATGACTGTTGTGGAATTATAGTTAACCCTAATAAAAAAGAACTAGACGGTAAAACAATGACGAAAATGGAATCTGTCGATTCTAATTCATCTGATTCCGGCGGTTTTAAAGAATTTATCCAACGTGACATGCTAGCAGCACAAGCACAAGCACAAAGTGAATTAAAAACCCACCAAAGAAAAGCATCACAACCGGATTCCTTCGATCCGCCCTCTCTTGTTAGGGACCAAATGTCCAGAAGTTTCACACACCAACGGCAATCATCACAACCTGAAGAAGTGAGACCGTCCTTCGCACAAACTAGACAAAATTTCGTGGCGAGCGCACAAGCATTAGAACAGTTTTTACCCCAATCCGATTACAAAATGTGTTCTCCGAAACCTGCCTTAAGTCTAGACTCTAGAACTGATGACCCCAATGTTAGGTATATTTCGAAATTGAACGTGGCGCAGTTGATGGAAAAGAACGAGGAACAACAAAAAGCCTCCCAACAAAGTAAATCTAAAGCACCTATAATACCGCACGGTCAATTTCAGAACACGACGAAAAAGTTGGAGGAGTTTTTGGCGCAACGTCTCGAAAGGGAAAAAAACCGGACGGAAGGGTTGTTTGTTGGACGGGGAAAGCAGTCAGGACGTCGAACAAAAAATGATGTTACAGAAACAAATTCAGCAAAAACTTCAAGCTGATTTGCAAAGGACTGTTAAGCAGATACAGGAGATACAAAGTATTGAATTGAGGTTGCCGCAGAATAGGAAGTGGACAGAGGTTTGTGTTATTTGATTTTCTTGTTTCAGGTTTATTTATTGTTTGTTTAGTATTTTTATGAACTTTTGATTATAATGTATTCCATGTAAGGAAAAAGAAAGAATCGAAGGGTTACATTGAATTGTCTGTAATCACAAATTCATTTTCTTAAATTTGCTTTGGAAATCGAGAGAGTAGAAATAAAGAAATGTAACAAGTGTCTGAGAAACTTTGAAACTTTCAACTGTAATTGTTAATCTCTATACTTGATAAAAGTCAATTTTAAAAGATCTCACTTTTACCCTTGGATTTCCTTATTATTTAATTCTCATACTATATGGTTAGTAATTCTTCTGTCTTAGTATGTAAGTTTCTACTTGCTACACTAAATATATACTGAAATGACACAATTTTGAGTTGTAATCTTATCTTCTAAAGGAATTTGATTATTGATGAGGAAAGATGGGCATCTGATTCGTATGTAGAACATTTTTTATATGTCTACGACCAAAAAAGGAAAATTCAAAATTTTTGTTTTCAGTATTATTTTGAAAATGAATGAAACCAACTTTTTTTGCTTCATTTAACCAATTTATATATCTAAGAGTTAGTTTCTGCAAGTATGGAGCAGATTTTGAAACACCCTGTATACTCAAAAACTTAGCTAGCAGAGCAAAAGAATCTTTGGATGGAGAGAAGGATGGCCAGACTTGGCTCATATAAAGGCACGATTATTAGCAAAACCAACTTTCAAGCAGAAATTTAACCAAACAATTTAATTTTGACGTTTCAGCTGAATGCGAAAGAGACAATTTGGCTCAGGTATCAAGGTTACCCACCACTGATCTCCAATGATTGCGCTCAAGAATAATTTTTTGATGTATCCAAAATTTTATAATTATCCAGCTTGATCACTCCCTTCACTAACGAAGCTTCTTTAAAGATTTAAAGATGTATAGCTTTATCTGATACTTAACAAGAAGGAAATGGACAAAATCGGTTGCCATGGTAATTAGAGAATGTTTATGTTTAACTGCGAAAGTCTTTGTTTGAAATGGTTTCCGTTAATGCCATAAAACTTGAGCTCAATATAGAAAACTATAGCACGATGAGAAATTTAGATTTTACAAATAACATGGTAGTCTTTAGGAGCTCCTCCGCTCCTTAGGTTCATTGGCTTAAACGCATTTCGCGTATCTTTTTTGTAAGCTTCTTCGAATCTATCGTAAATCAAATTCGATGGCGCTTACGGCTGCCAAAAGTTATATTATTGCTAAGGGTCCGCTGTGTTCTATCAACAGAGTGAAAGTTATTATTAATTAAATGCTTGAAGACCAGAAGTTCTTGGCTAGTGAAAGAACTTAGTCCTATTTAACAATCATATCGCTAAAGGCAGTGCTTTGTTCTATCCGGCCACCAAACTTTAGTAAAAAGGTCTTCTTTAAAACTTCTCAGAGGAAGTTAACTAAATATGTGGCGGCAGGAAGTTTTTATGTCATTAAAAGCCATATTCCCCGCTCCCACTTGCCAATGTAAGAGCTACGTTCGGTTTCACAATGTCGCCCTTGGAAACTGCTATAAACTAAATGGAAGGGAGCCTCCAGCTGCCAGAAGCTACCATGTCACTAAAGGCAGCGCTCTTTTATTTTAACAGAGGCCGCCTTTAGCGGCCGAACATTGGCTGAACCTTGCTTTAACTTTTTTAGAGGAAGTTTTTATTAACTAAATGCGTGGTGACCGGAAAGTCTTATTTGATTGAAAATCGTTTTTTTCCTCCCTTGCCAGTCCAAAAGATCAATTCTACCTAAAAATGCTGACTTTGGAAATTATTATAGACTAACGTCGTGAGCCGGTCGATCTTCCCAAATAACGCCACTCTCGACGTAAACGCCTTGATTAGCTTTATCACAGAAATTTATTATTAACTAAATGCGAAAGCTTTTACATCATTAAAGACGGCGCTTCCCGCACTAGGGCACCTACAACTATTAGATACCAAAAGGCCTCATTTTCTTCTCTTAACGTCAAGCTACGCAATCCTTAAAAATGTTGGTAACATCCTCTTTTAACCTTCTTACAAGAAACTAATATTAACAAAATACAGGCCGCCTACGGCGGCCGAAAGTCCAATTATCATTAGAAGTCAAAATTAATCCACTTCCTAACAATGTCACCTTCTGTGACAATATCCTCTACTAACTTTCTTAGAGGAAGTCATTGTTAACTACGGCAACCATCAGCTTTTGTACCATTTGTGGTTTGCACTCCAACTTAGAGCAGCCTGCGGCGTCCGATTTAGAAACTACATCCTATTCAATAATGTCGCTTTCTAAAAATATTATACAACTGCGAAAAGCTAAAGGTTTTGCTTTGTTCTTTCAACAGAGGCCGCCTACGGCGGCCCAACCTTGAATTATGACCTCTCTAAAAATGCCATTCCCTTTTTTACCATCTTACAGGAAGTATCATTAGTTAAAAAAAGGTCGCATATAGCGACCAGAAGTACTCATAGCATTAAAAGTCGTGCTTCGTGTTTCGACGTGAGATATTTAGGATGGGCAGAAGCAATCGTAACAAAGAATCACCCTCTATTAACCCTCTTATAGGAAGTTTGTATTAACTTAAAACGAAACATTAAGGATCTCGCTTTGCGCTTCAAATTAGGGCCTCCCAAGGCGGCCGATGTAAGAACTATACCCTATTTAACAATGCCACTTTCGGAAACCATTACAGATTAAGCTCGAAGGCACCTAAACTTACTACAAGCTAAAGGTCTCGTTTTTGTCTCTCAACAGAAGCCACCTCCAGCGGACACGTTCTTCCTACAAATGCCACCATTGGTGCCAACACCTTTTAACCTTCTTGCCGGACGTTATTTATTACACTTGGCAGGCACGTTCTTCAACAAAAATTAAGCCTTTTTTGTCGTATGACTTTCTAAGATACAGGGTGCCAGAGTTTCATTTAAAACGTCTTGTTAGCTCAATATTTCAAGAACAAACTAAGATATTGGGATGAAATTTTCTACATGTTTGTTACTACAAGGTGTCTACTATTCTACATAGTTTTGCGTTTGATATCTTTATCAGAGGGGGATAATTGACGGTGGACTAGCACCCTACCCTAAAGACAATTGTTACGTCACTGAAAAATTAAAAAATGCTTTTATTTTCGGAATCAGCAGTTGATTTGAAACAAAAAGTTACTCTTGCAATGTTTCTGTAGAATGCATCGTTTCCGAGTAAAATTGAATTTTTTTCAAAACAAAAGTTCAGTGGCCTATGACAAGGTTATACGTCATCGCAAAAACAGGATATAATTATTTGTATTGCATTCCTCGACGGAAATTAAATCTTTTTTGGCGTATAACTTTCTTTCTTAAAGTGCACCGTTTTCGAGATACAGGGTGTCAAAATCTCTCGCCTTTAATTAAACTTTTACACCCTGCATCTCAAAAATGCTGCAATTTAAGAAAACAAGTTTTATGGCATAAAAGATTTAATGTGCAGCGGCCATAAACTATCGTATCGCCAAAATCCGCGTATTGTTTTTCAAAAAAGGCCGCCTCAGGCGGCTCTCCCTAGCAATACACCTTTGGTGGCAACGTCTTGTATTAACCTTCTAAAGGAAATTATTATTACTCTTAACCATTAGGGGACACGCTTGGTTACCGATGCCCTATTTTTTGCACTTTAGTATCTTAAAATATAGTAAAGTGTTGATCAAAAACACTTTAAACCCTGATTATAGCCAAACAAATAGTTAAATATGAAAAAGACATTTTGATTCCAATCGTTTAAAGTTTTAAAATTTCAATGGTAGGTGAATAAATTTTTCGCTTTTTTCTATTTATTCCCTTTTTGCGTTTATCAACGCACTAATATATGGAATTATGTAAATGTAATTTCAGGAATTTCTGCAATTGATTTTTCTTTTATAACTGAAATTCCAATAGAAATTATACCTATAAATACAGCCAGTTGTGTTTTAAACGAGGCACTAAATTTATTAAAGGTCTCTTTAATAATCATCCTAGTTGGCGTGCCATACAAACGTAAACAATACCTAAATGCAAATTACTACCTGTTTTATATTGCATCTTATACTTGATATTATTGTATACATGGTTGAGTTCTGAATTTGACTTTATAATTTTCGTATAAATTTTATACCTCGTTTAAGAAAAATTAATTTTCGATAACAAAGGAATTAAAACAAAATAAGTTGCAACGTAACAACTAACTGTTACCCCTATTGTAACCCAATATCATTATCTATTATTAATTACGAACGTGTACAAAATACACCTTTCACCTCATTTCCCTTAGGAGAGATATTTGTGGGTTTGCTCATTTACAGAATTGAGGGTTCGGAAATAATTGATATTGTTTTGTTAAGTTGTGTATAACGATCGACTGTCAACTATTTAATCACAATTATTATCGAAACTATCTAACTGTAACGTAATAATAATGGTAGTCATTATTATTATTATTGTTATTGTTTCAGAGTAATCGAAGTCAACCTGCCATCGGACTAAAACATACCCCTAAATCAAGGGTAAGTGCTCTATTTTATTTCCGTTTTGTATATTAATTTTATTATCATCATAGTTTTTAAGCGCTGCAATATGTCACAAAAAAATAAAGATTTCCATGTTATAAATGAAACGAATTTGTTTTCAGAGAATACGGTTTTGAAATGTTTATTATTTCTGTTATTTATAATTATCACATATTTCGCAACACGCTGCTGATATAAATAATACATTGTGGTTGATGTGGGTAATAAATATGTTTAGAAATAATTTATTATTGACAATAAAATCTTTATTATCCTAAAACTGTATATTAACTATAGTAATTGCATGTAGACATAAAACAATTTGTTTTTTGTTAGTTTGTAAAATAGAATACCAGGCACGAATCGAAAATGATACGTTTCCTAATCATAGTAGCGGCTGGTTATCTTTTTTCATGGGAAAGTACATAAACTGTATTTAGCAAATTTGTTTACATGCATCGGCAAAGTATCGTGGGATATTGTCCCCAATGCGTTTCTATCCATTCCGCAAGTGACGTTCACATGAATCCGCTCTAAGGTATCTGATGCACTTGCAAGTTCGGTTTGGCATTTCTTTTCCATAGCTCCCTGAGCTGTCTCTAGAGACCACCAAGATCTAACAGAATGGCTTTTTTAGCCGACAACAAAAGGGTCAAAATTCAATTTTAAAAATGTCTTTTTGAGCTTTCCATGCAAAAGTTTTGCGGTGAAAAACAAAAAACGATTTCCGATTCTGCCTAATTTCTCAAAATTGCAAAACATTCTCGATTTTCACTGATCTTTACAAGATTTAAATGTGTCTCAACGGTTTTAGATGTCATTTTGAGCAGTTTCATTGAAGAATTTTGGGAATTTTATAATGAATCTGTGAATTTACTCAAACAAGCAACTTTCAAGACTTTTGACAGCTGTTTTGAGAAGCTTCTCCTGTTAACTGAAGGATTTTTGGAATCTTATTTTAATTTTGCATTGTATCTGATACCAAGGAACATCGCTTGTCAAAAATCTGAGAAAGGCAATTCAAGAGTTTTGGTTGCTATTTTGAGCAGCTTTGTATCAGCTGTTCATTGACGGATTCTTGGAATTCTGTTTTAGATTTTCATTGTATATGATACCAAGAAACATTTTTTGTCAGAAATCTGTGCATCTACTGAGAAAAGTAATTTTCAAAAAATTTGATTATTTTGAGCAGTTTTGTATCCGCTCTTCATTGATGAATTCTCGGAATTCTGTTTTAGATTTTTATGGTATATGACACTAAGAAACGTTTTTTGCCAAAAATTCGTGCATCTACTGATTAAAGTAATTTTCAGGAATTTTCATTGTTACTTTGAGAATCTTTATATCCGCACTAAATTGGGCAGTTTTTAGAATTTTGTTTTAGATTTTTGTTGTATCTGAGGTCAAAAACCATTTTTTTGTGAAAAATTCGTGCTTCTACTAAGAGAAGTAATTTTCAAGAATTTTTATTGTTATTTTGAGCGGCTCTGGTTCAACTCTAAATTGAACAATTTTTAGAGTCCTGATTTAGATTTTTATTGTATATGATACCAAGAAACGTTTTCTGTCAAAAATCTGAGCATCTACTGATTAAAGTAATTTTCAAAAGTTTTGATTGTTATTTTGACCAGCATTGTATTCGTTCTAAATTGGGCAGTTTTGGGTATTCCGTTTTAGATTTTTAAGGTATCTGAAGCCAAAAACCGTTTTTATGTGCAAAATTCGTGATTCTACTGATTACAATAACTTTCAAGAGTTTTGAACGTTATTTTGAGCAGCTTTGTGTCCGCTCTAAATTGGGCAATGTTTGGAATATTGTTTTAGATTTTTAATGTATCTGAATTTGGTGAAAAATTCGTGCTTCTACTGAAAGAAATAATTTTCAAGAATTTTGATGGTTACTTTGAGCAGCTTTTGTTTTGCTTTAAATTGAGCAATTTTTAGAGTCCTGATTTATATTTTTATTGTGTATGATACCAAGAAACGTTTTTTGTCAAAAATCTCAGCATCTACTGATTAAAGTAATTTTCAAAAGTTTTGATTGTTATTTTGACCAGCATTGTATTCGTTCTAAATTGGGCAGTTTTTGGTATTCCGTTTTAGATTTTTAAGGTATCTGAAGCCAAAAACCGTTTTTATGTGCAAAATTCGTGATTCTACTGATTACAATAACTTTCAAGAGTTTTGAACGTTATTTTGAGCAGGTTTGTACCCACCTTAGATTGGGCAATTTTTGGTATTCTGTTTTAGATTAGTGATGTATCTGATGCCAAAAAAGCATTTTCTGTCAAAAACTCGTGCATATACTAATTAAAGTCATTTTAAAAAGTTTTGATTGTTATTTTGAGTAGCTCTGGTTTCTCTCTAAATTGAGCAATTTTTGGAATCCTGATTTAGATTTTCATTCTATATTATACCAAGAAACGTTTTTTTTATCAGTAATCTGAGCATCTATTGATTAAAATAATTTTCAAGAATTTTCATAATAATTTCGAGCAGCTTTGTATCCGCTCTAAATTGGGCAATGTTTGGAATGTTGTTTTATATTTTTAATGTATCTGAAGTCAATAACCATTCTTTGTGAAAAATTCGTGCTTCTACTGAAAGAAGTAATTTTCAAGAATTTTGATAGTTATTTTGAGCAGCTTTGGTTTTGCTCTAAATCGAGTAAGTTTTGGAGTCCTGATTTATATTTTCATTGTATCTAATACCAAAAATCACCTTCTCTCAGAAATTCGATCATCTATTGATTAAAGTAATTTTCAGGAATTTTGATTGTTACTTTGAGCAACTTGGTATCCGCACTAAATTGGGCAGTTTTTGGAATTTTGTTTTCGATTCTTATTGTATCTGAAGCCAAAAAACATTTTTTGTGAGAAATTCCTACTTCTACTGAGAAACGTAATTTTTAAGAGTTTTGATTGTTACTTTGAGCAACTTGGGATCCGCACTAAATCGGGCAGTTTTTGGAATTTTGTTTCAGATCGTTATTTATCTGATGCCAAAAACCATTTTTTGTGAAAAATTCCTGCTTCTACTGAGAAACGTAATTTTCAAGAGTTTTGATTGTTACTTTGAGCAGCTTTGTATACGCACTAAATTGAGCATTTTTGGGATTTTGTTTTAGATTTTTATTGTATCTGATGCCAAAAACCATTTTTTGGCAAAAATTCGAACATCTACTGATTAAAGTAATTTTCAAGAATTTTCATAATAATTTTGAGCAGCTTTGTATTCGCTATAATTTGTACCATTTTTGGGATTATGTTTTAGATCTTTATTGCGTCTGATGCCAAATATTATTTTTTTGCCAAAAATTAATTTTCAAAAATTTCATAGTTAATTTGAGCAGCTTTGTATTCGCCTTAGATTGGGTAATTTTGGAATTATTTTTTAGATTTTTTTGGGTCTAATGTCAAAAGCCATTTTTTTGTCAAGATTCGTACTTTTGCTGAGAGAAGTAACTTCCAAGAATTTTGATTGTTATTTTGGATGGTTCCCCTCTATATTGATCAGAATTTGGAGTCCCGATTTAGATTTTTATTGTATATGATACCAAGAGAGATATATTTGTCAAAAATCTGTGCATGTTACTGAGAAAAGCAGTATTCAAGAAGTTTACCTATTATTTTGAGCTGCTTTGTATCCGTTCTAAATTGGGCAATGTTTGGAATTTTGTTTTAGATTTTTAACGTATCTGGAGCCAAAAACCATTTTTGGTGAAAAATTCATGCTTCTACTGAAAGAAGTAATTTTCAAGAATTTTGAGCAGCTTTGGCTTCGCTCTAAATTGAGAAATTTTTGGAGTCCTGATTTAGATTTCCATTCTATACGATACCAAGAAACGTTTCTTCTTGTCAAAAATCTGAGCATCTACTGATTAAAGTAATTTTCATGAATTTTCATTATTACTTTGAGATGATGAACTGATGAATTCTTGGAATTTGTTTTAGATTTTCATGGTATATGACTCTAACAAACTTTTTTTGCCAAAAATTTGTGCAGCTACTGCTTAGAGTAATTTTCAGGAATTTTTATTATTACTTTGAGAAACCTTGTATCCGCACTAAATTGGCAGTTTTTTAGAATTGTGTTTCAGATTTTTATTGTGTCTGATGCCAAAAACCATTTTTCGGCAGAATTCCTGCTTCTACTAAGAAACGCAATTTTCAAGAGTTTTGATTGTTACTTTGAGTAACTTTGTATCCGCACTAAACAGGGGAATAGTTTTTGGAATTTTGTTTCAGATTTTTATTGTATCTGATGCCAAAAACCAGTATTTGGCAAAAATTCGAGCATCTACTGATTAAAGTAATTTTCAAGAATTTTCATAATAATTTTGAGCAGCTTTGTATTTACCTTAATTTGGACAATTTTTGGGATTGTTTTAGATTTTTATTGAGTCTGATGCCAAAAATTATTTTTTCCTAGAATTCGAGCATCTACTGATTTAAGTAATTTTTGAGAGTTTTGATTCTTATTTTGAGCAACTTCCTATCCCCTCTTAATTGAAGAATTTTTGTAATTTTGTTATCAATTTCCATCGTGCCGGATGCCAAGATATATCTTTTGTGAAAAATCTGTGCATTTACCAAGAAGAGTAATTTTCAAGGGATTTGGTTGCTATTTTGAGCAGCTTCCTATCCTCTCTTAATTGAAGAATTTTTGTAATTTAGTTATCAGTTTCCATAGTGCCTGAGGCTAAGAAAAATATTTTGTCAAAAATCTATGCATTTACCGAGAGAAGTAATTTTCAAGGGTTTTGGTTGCTATTTTGCGTAGCTTTGGTATCTGCTCTTCATTGAAAACTTTTTGTAATCTTGTTGTTCATCCTACCTGATGCCAAGAAACATTTTTTGTCAAAAATCTGTGCAGTTACCAAGAAAAGTAATTTTCAAGAATTTTGATTACTATTTTGAGCAGCTTTGTATCCGCTCTTAAAGGAATGATTTTGCCTCAAATTTCCAACAAGGAGCTATTTAACAATTTAGAAATTTCTTCTTAGCCCTTCTTTAAATAGCTGCTGGATATTTTTATTTCAGTGTTTTCTCTCTGAGAAAGTTACACTAACCACAACAAAAAAATGTTCCTTTGACTTCAGACGGACATTTATAAATTTAAAGCAGCACATTAAAGCGAAATTTCAAGTCACTGTCTAAAAGAAAAACTTTTTCTTCCTAGTTCTGCCATTTGCTCTCCCTACCTTTTCTCTGGGGAAACATAACTTAAAGTTGTGTGTGTGTGTGCATCTCGTGAAAGAGTAATGAATCACACAAATGTTAAGGCTTGTTTTATTTATTTAACTTTCTATGCAGTTATACTAAAAAGTAAAAACCTGTTTAAGACAAAAGTACTTGAGGAAACGAAAACTCACCTGTTTTAGTTTATCTTCTTCAATAAAACGAGATACAAAACAAGAGGAAAAAGTTGTAGTAATAATGATTCCAGCAATCTGTGAAAACCGCACGGGACGATTAAGTCGACCACCAACTGGCGGAAATATCCATAAAAACTACTGTATTGAAATGCGTCAAGGTAAATCCCAGTGGTATTAGTAAGTGAAATGCCCTTATTACACGCATTGATGAATTATAGATCATTAAATGGTTGTTAAATGATTAGTTTTTTTCTTATAGTTATTGTTATTACACATAGACAAATTGAAGAATTGTTTTATTCCATTCGAGACAGTATTGTTGTCGTTATTATTAAATGATGTTGAAGCATCCTGTATATTATACAGTGCATAACCTGGTATGGAAAAATCAATGCGTCGTCGTCTACATCTACACCGCCGCGTCCTATGTTCCCCTGTTAAACGCAACCGACTGTACTCGATAGAGTAGAGCCAATGGGACGGTCGTTTTAACAAAATGACTCAGATCCCAAGCCCCAAGCGACTGCTGAGCGTGTAGTATTCAGTCAGTTGTTGGACGACGCTGTGTAAGAGAGTGTTAGCGTGTCGGCTGTCAATATCATCGCATCATACATGCGTGTTTGTAAACAACAGATGAATAGAAAAAACGTGTTTTTCACATTAACTTACACCTAAATTACGTACTTTATCATTATGTGCGTGTTGATAAGTACAAAAGGCTTGCATTCGTTTGTTTTATAAATTTCTTTGGCGCGTTTTCCTACTTTTTAAAATTGTTATTACAGTTGTGATGCATAATTTATGAAAGATGACTTAAGAAGGATTTTAATAAATTAATAAAAGAAGAATAAGTTTGTGTGGAGTGTTTTAGAGTGATCAAATCTTCCATTCGCAACTTCACGGCACACACTCTCGCACATAATCAAGGTTGATCAAGGCTATCAAGGTATTTAAAGAAGTTTTGATTTTGTCAGCGTCTTGTGCTGCTGCTATTTTACCGATAAAAATAGGTGCAAGATAATTCCCTTAACAATAGGGTTTTTATTCTTATTTATTGGGTTATGTTTAATCCAGTACGTATAGGCACGTTTTCTTGATTGTATTGTATGTGGTTGGTTGTATTATACCTACCTGAAGCCTGTTTTACAAAAGCAAACAAAACTCTTGGCGGTATACCTATAAGATATGTATTTACCTGTTTGAATTACTAAAAATTCTTTAGGGAATTAAAAGTTTTCTTTTTACATAACTAAATATATAACTATTTACTCGGGAATGTTGTTATTTTTTGCGTACCGAAGAATAAATAATTTTTATCCTTGACTGAGTAATGATGTGATAATAGTAATAATGAAAATAACAATCGAAACACCAATTCGATAACGTATGATTAAAACAAATGAATCATTTGTATACTATAATGAATTTTTAATTTAATAAAAGATGCATTAAGGACAGATTCAAGCTTGATGTTTGCGGTCATAAACCTTTCAGTTCACCAATTTATTTTTAATTTTAATTTAATTTCGACATGCCTGGATTGCTTGTTTTTTTCTTGTTATTTATAAATAAAACATTGGATTTTTTAAACAATTGAGTAACAAATATAACCTATGTTTGATAATTAATAAACCAATCGGAATTTTAATGTTTTGTTTTTGTTGTTTGTGAAAGGAGGGAATTTTCAGTTGGCGTTAGTTACAGCAAACACCAAAACGGATATAAAAAAATAAATTTGATGAATGTAAAAGTACATTTAATCGTCTGAAATATAGGTGTTATAATACAGAAATATTATGCCATACATAGGTGGCATTAATCTTTTATGAAGGTACCAAGTGGTGAATAACCTTTAAAATTAAAAAAATTGTAATTGACAGGTTAATTAACCGAAAGTAAACATTTTAAAGATTTAAACGACGTTAATTGCATTTCAGTTATGAAAATGAAATAAATAGGAAGAAATATTGCTTTAAACTCGAAATAGAGCAATAAACTAATTCTGTGCTTACGCTAAGCCTACGACCTAAGTGTAAACTAATTAGTTGTTCGCAAGATCTCGTAATGATCTTAAGGAAAATCGACTCCAGTTATCTCAATGAAAGTAACTTCTTATCAAACACTAAAGACTATAAACGAAATTGATTTAGAAATTTCTTATGCTTACGTCAAACTTATCGCATAATTTGTTTTTTTCTTGAGTTTCAAAAATGATCATATAAGGAAAACCGAGATGTACCCTAACGTAGTAGAAACCTCTTATAATAAATATAATATACGAAAGACCAACTAGAATTTAAACTTAATTAATCGTTTCTTATGCTTACGTTAAGTTTACCGCTCTAATTTGCAAATTTTCTGATAGCAAGTTTTAGAGATGATCGTGAAGAAATCTAACTATTTATTTCAATAGAGCAGCCTGTTATAATACATGAAAGAAGAACTATAAACCGTACTTGTTTAGAAATTTTTTATGCTTACGTAAAGCTTACCACGTAATTCGCAAATGATTTTGTCACCAAGTTTTAGAAATGATCGTGAGGAAACCTAGTTCTTTATCTCAGTAAAACAGCCTGCTATAATACACGAAAGACGAACTATAAGTGGAACTTGTTTAAGCATTTCTTGTGCTTACGTTATGGCCTAAATCCAAATGTTGTTTACAAGATTCAGTAAAACGTACTAAAAAACTGACTTTACCTCAGTATAGCAGCACGAAAACAAACTAGAAATGGAACATGACTAAAAGAAATCTTTTATGCTTACGTTAAGGCTACGGCCTAAATGTAAATTTGTTGGTTGTTTACAAAATTCAGTAAACATTGTTAGTGAAACCGCTTTTATCTTTGTAGGGCACTAAGAGAAATGGCTTAATAATGATTAAATTCAAGATTTTCTATGCTTACGTTAAGGCTACGGCTTAAGTGAAAATTTTTTAGTTGTCTACAGAATTTATTTAAAATTGTTAAAAGCATCAGCCCTATCTCAGTAGAACAGTACTAGAATCGAGTTAGAAAATGGAACTTGCTTAAGAGTTTCTTACGCTTACGTTAAGACTGTGGTTTAAATGCACATTTGTTAGTTGTTTATCGGATTTGGTAAAGATTGCCAGTAGAATCTGCCTGCCCGATCTTAGTAAAGCAGCATGAGAAACGAGCCAGAAATGAAACTTGTCTAAAAGTTTTTTATGCTTACGTCAAATCTACAGCCTAATTGCAAATTTGTTTATTGCATACAAGATTTAGTAAAGATCGTAAAGAAAATCGGTTCTGTCTTGGTAGAGCAGCACGAAAAACGAACTAGAAATGAAACTTGATTAAAATTTTCTTATGCTTACGTTAAGACTACGGCATAAGTGGAAAATTTTGTTAGTTGTTTACAATATTCAGTTAGGCTTAAGATTGTTAGTAAAACTGGCCATGTTTCAGTAGAGCAATACGAGAAACGAGCTAGGAATGAAATTTGGTTCAAGATTTCTTATGCTTACGTTAAGGCTACAGCTAACTGCGAGGTCCGTTAGTTGTTTATGAGATTCAGTAAAACTTGTTAAGCAGAACCGACTAGATTTCGGTAGAAATCTCGAGAAAGAGGCTAGAAAAGAAATTTGATTACAGATTTTTCATGTTTACGTTAATGCTGTGGCGTAAATGCAAGTTTGGTAGTTGTTTACGAGATACAGTAGAGATTGTTAATAAAACAGCACGAAAAACCAGCTAGAAACGAAACTCAATTAAAGATTTTTTATGCTTACGTTAAGTAAGTTGTTTACAAGATTCAGCAAAGATCTTTTGTAAAATCTATCCTATTTCAGTAGAGCGACACGAAAAATGAGTTAGACGTGGAAGTTGACGAAAGATTTCTTAGGCTTACGTTAACGCTACGGCCTAAGTGTAAATTTATTATTTGTTTACAAGATTCAGTCAAGATTGTTAGTAAAACCGATCCTATCTTAGTAGAACGACACGAAGAACGTACAAGTAACAAAGCTTGATTAAGATTTTCTTATGTCTACGTTACAATTACAGCTTTAATACAAATTTGTTAATTGTTTACAAGATTGTAAAGATCGTAGGGAAGATCGATTTTGTCTTAGTGGAGCAGCGCGAAAAACGGATGAGTAATGGCATTTGATTAAGAATTTCTTATTCTTACGTTGAGGTTACGGCCTAAGCACAAATTTGGTAGTTATTTACCAGATTTACTCCAGATTGTTAGTAAGAACCGATTCTGTCGTAGTACAACTGCACGAAAAGCGTACTAGTAGTAAAGCTCGATTAAGATTTTCTTATGCCTACGTTATGGCTACGGCCTAAGTACAAATTTGTTAATTGTTCACAAGATTCAGTGAGGATCGTAAGAAAAACTCGGTAGAGCAGCGGCAAATTAAACTTGACCTTTCAAGCAAAGCGGAGAAAGCACTAAGAAATTGCTTACGTTTACTTTAAGGCTTACGTAGGTGCTAATTCATGTAATATTGAAAGTTAAAGATTATGGTATTATGTATAGAATCCGTTCATGAGGTAAAATATTGTTTTAGACTTTTAGAAATTGCTAGGCATAACTTATTTACTTGTTTACTATTGATTTCATCTTAAGGCCTGTTGATCACACACGGTTATAACAACCTAACCTCAAATATTTAACCCTGTCCAATTTCTCGTTTGAATGGTAGATTTCAAAACGCACTTTAAATAATTTTCTTGAATATTCAATGGCGAAATTTAATTCTGATCCTCCTTAATCTACCATTCCTTCCATTTGTAGGTTATTAATGCTATAGCACAGTGAGATAATGTTTGAAATCCCTCTTGTGCTAAAGGCTGCAAATAAACAAACGGTACAGATTTTATCTACTAGATTAGGGTAAACGGGGTTAAGTTAGAGTGAAGCTCATTTATGCATGGCCCTTTCGTCTCGAGTGTTCTCGGTATTGTCACGGTTTTTGTTATTATTGCGATCTGCTTTGTGCACTCCACGTTTCACTAAAATTACAACCAGCATCTAATTGCGAAACACTAAATAGGGTTTTAGTTTAATCTATTTTCCTTCCACTAAATCTCTTGAATGACAGTTACTGTCGTGTTACTGTAATTGGAGTTTGTAGACAAAGGCATCGTGCATTTTGTTTTTTAAAGGAGCCGAGTCAAGGAAGATTTTGTGTGTTGATATTTATTGGATCGAATAAATTCTAGAAATTTCTTTACCGCTGCTTTTGCAAAAAATAAAACTGGGATTAATTGGTGGGTTAGATATCGCTAAAAGTATCAAATTTCAAAGGGTATTGAATAAAGCAGTTTATTAGACGCCAGTAATCCTAACGCCATGAATTACATTCAACCAACCAGGCCACACAACAAAACAAACTCATTTGATTTCCAATCACATACTCATACAATCCGAAACACATTTGCAGTCATTTTGTTTCTGTTTGTCCGTGTAAAAACGCGGCCTAAATAAATAAAACAAGTCCAACTTCTAAATAATAAAATCATTTTAAAGGTTAGGAGCTTCATGTATGTAAAGGACCTTACCAACGAAAAAAACAAAATAATATAAAGAATATTTTAAGAAATACAAATAGCAAATGAATCATCTTCTTAAATTAATAAACATAAAACATTAACATAATACAATAAAACTAGTACAAGTGACGCAATCGTCCGCCAACGCATGACGTCACCTAGTCTCACACTCGGTAAAGTTCAAATCACTTTACCAAGCAATCGAATTTCAAGGCCTACTTCCCATCTGGACGTTAAGTTACTTGCAGACGATTCGACTCCTTACGGCTGCCATGGTCAAGTATAATTTTTTTTCTCCTTCATGTAATATGGTCTTTTGGAGTTCAAATCACAATGCGCGTCAACACAACAATAAAAATAGTAATACAGGATGCATTAGTTCTGCTTGTAAACATTTAGTTGGTTCATTTTTTATGATTCATGCTGCGTTGAAAATTTTATACATACGTGAAAATTTATCATTTAATTTAATAAAACGCACCTCTTCTCTCTCGGAACATATAACTATGATTACAATTTAGATTTTAACCGGTAAGGTTGAAAGGTCAAAAATGAAGGGAACAAGCTCCTCGCACACAATAAACTTTAAATATTGCCGTTAAAAATCGGCAGACGAATAAATTCGCTTTTGTTAAAAGAACGTTGACATTTTCTGGTGACGTTCCGCATAAATTTTGCACATTTAACATTTTATTTTGCGGTTAGAAAGTTGTAGAGATACTGCATGTAAATGCGTGGGCGGCAAGTTTTTCTTCATTAATTTTTTTATGATCTGAAGCTTAGATAAGTAATTAATTAGCTTTATATACCTATTCAGTTGATGGGAAAAAATAGAAAGTAAACATAAATCAAGTCTAAATTGAAAAATCTGTATACAAGTTTCTATTAAAAGGTGTAGTATTGTCATCTGTACCGGTTTCTAATTTTTTTAAAGAAGTTGCAATTTTTTATTTCACTTTTAGTTGGGCGATTTCTTTTTAAAACGGTATATTTTGTGACACGTAACGGTATTTTTTCATTCTTCTTTTTCAAAAAAATCCATGTAGGAGTATTAGAAATCAGTCTGAAATTTTACCATGCATTTAAATTATTAAAAAAGTCTTTTGTGGAAATAACATGATGGAGCAACAGCCCAAAATGCAGATATTCAAACCACTGATATTTCCGAATGTTAAAACTAATTAGTATTTTTGAGGTCGTTAAAATTGTGTTCGCGTGCTATTACTTAACATAGTAATCGGTGTTAGATTTTCCTTGAACTATCGTTTGACAGCAAATTGTTAAAGATTATCTCTAAATTGTACAATAGCAATTACTTGGAATTGGGTTATAAGGATAGTGCAGGTATACAGGATGTTTTGAAAATGAGTGCAAATTCCTCGACAGATCTTGCCACATAACTCTTTTTTATAAAGTGCACCGTTTCCGATATATAGGGTATCAAAGTTTTATTTAAAATTTCTTGTTTTCTCAATCAATATTTGGACTAGCCCCATACGCTACAAAACTGAAAAAATTTCTAGAGAATTTTGTATTTTCAAGATCAACAATCCATTTGAAACAAAACCTACTCTTGCCTTTTTTCGTAGAATGCATCATTTCCGAGTCAAATTTAATTTTTCCTACAGTTTTCGATTTCATCGGCTTATGACAATGTCATACGTCATCTCAAAAACAATATAATTATTTGCATTGCATTCCTCGACAAGAATTAAATCTCTTTTGACGTATAACATTTTTTTCTAAAGTGCACCGTCTTTGAGATACAGGATGTTAAAATCTCTTGGCACTCTGCATTTCAAAAATGCTGCAATTTAGGGAAAAAAGTTTTATGACAAAAAAAGTTCAATCTTTGTCGAAATAACTAAATCTTGTTTTTAAAATGACGTACGACCTTGTCATAGCGCGTCGAATCTGAAAGACTTTAGAAAAATCGATTTTACTAGAAAACAATGCACTTGACGAAAAAAACGCAAGAGTAACTTTTTGTTTCAAATCGATTGCGGATTCTAAAATTAAATTTTGTTTTATATTTCACAAGACTACATAACATAGTAGATACTTTAAAGCAACAAACTTGTAGAAAACCGCATTCCGATATCTCATTTTGTTCTTGAAATATTGATGAAACAAGAACTTTTAAACGAAACTTTGACATTCTGTATCTCGAAAACGGTTTCTATAATTTGTTTTTTTCGTTTTAGACACCGTTTTTCAAAACTATCCTTTAAATAATAACAATGATAAACTCTCTGTAGATATTGTATTTAATTTCCTCGTTTTAGAAACTCTCACATCCTGCGATCGTATTTTGTCGACTGCAATGTTTAACATTTTATTGTGACTCCAACAATCTTAATAAGCTCTTGGTAGAAACTTCTTACTTCCGGGTTAATTCGACACGTTGCATCGATTATTTTCTTAAGAATATATTTTCTTGCTTAGTCGGCTGGATTTCTGACAAGGATAAATCTCGATCATTGGCCTTGCAGTGGAACGCCTTACGCGAGCTACCTTATATAAAGCAAACTTTCTTTGTTTCTCCCATAGCTTGTATATTACAGGCGGTGTCTTTAGGAAGGTCAAAGCTATGATTTTTACCAGGAACGGCTTTTAATCGTGATCGTTATTTTCTACGCATTAGAAACTGTTACTTGTATTCTCTTTTCATACTTTAAAAATACATTTGCTTGCATGTGACCGGGATATTTTATTACGCACCTAATCTCTTACAAACTAGTTGTTCGGATGATAGGAGTGTAAGAGAAGAGTAAAGCCTGAACGATGGCCGGTTCGAAGTGGAGCAAAGCGCAATTCTTAACCTTTCTATAGTGTTATCAAAGGCTATCCGGCTTGCATTGAAGGTGCCTCTGCCTGTAAGAATGAAACGCGAAGCGTCACGTTTTTTCTCTTAAAGTTCAAGGTGAGTGTACGGCAATGCGCAACGTAGGTAACCATGAGGCAAGAAGTGTTGGGTACCGTAAGCATCTTCGAGTTGATATTCTTTTTCTTTTCCTTGACGTTCTTTTTGTTTTCGTTGACGTTCTTTTTCTTTTCGTTGACGTTCTTTTTCTTTTCGTTGATATTCTTTTTCTATTCGTTGACGTTCTTTTTTTTTTCGTTGATATTTTTTTGTTTTCGTTGACGTTCTTTTTCTTTTTGTTGATATTCTTTTTCTTTTCCTTGACGTTCTTTTTCTTTTCGTTGACGTTCTTTTCTTTTCGTTGATATTCTTTTCTTTTCGTTGATATTCTTTTTCTTTTCGTTGATGTTCTTTTTCTATTCGTTGACGTTCTTTTTCTTTTCGTTGACGTTCTTTTTCTTTTCGTTGATCTTCTTTTTCTATTCGTTGACGTTCTTTTTCGTTTCGTTGATATTCTTGTTCTTTTCGTTGGCGTTCTTTTTCTTTTCGTTGACGTTCTTTTTCTTTTCGTTGACATTGTTTTTCTTTTCGTTGATATTCTTTTTCTTTTCATTGACGTTCTTTTTCTTTTTGTTGATACTCTTTTTTCTTTGATATTGCTTGCCTTTTTGGCTTTATTTGCAGGATGATTCGGTTTTATTTGTTTAGGAATAAAACTAAATTGTAGGTTGGAATGGACGAGGGTTCAGATTGAGAGACATAATCGGTGTTAGGACGATTCTTCTAAGTGGTGCTACTTAACTGGGTGCTGCTAGCAAAGCTGGAGGCATTTCCTTTTTCTTCTGGGGCTTCTTATTCTGAGGCTTCTTCTTCTTCTGGTTAGGTTGAATGGAACTGGAACGCTGTCGAGTTCGCTAATTCGAAACCTCTTGGATCGCAACGAGCTGTGGACAGCATCACGGATCAAGGATTCGTGGTTGATAACAACTCGTACTGGACGTTATTCTTTAGGGCTGCCTATGGCGGCGTAGTGTCGGATTGCGCCCTCAGAGGCTGCCTTCTTCAAAAACCTCATTTCACAATTGGAAGTTAAAAGAGAAAAATTTTCAGCAAAACTCGTTAATTAAAAAAGAAGATCATTACAATTTATAAAAATTCTTGGCATCCTCAAGGTTCTTTTTGTCGTTGCGCTCTTTATTGTTTGAATAAATTCGAATATGTTGTTAAATTTATTTATGTCGTAAATCGTTTATTTTAATTACGCCCAAAAAGTCTGTAATTAATTGTATTAAGTAATAAAATTTCGCCAGTAATAAAACTCTAGTTCAAACACAGAAATGCTTAACTTTTAAAAGACGGGGGGTTATGAAACGAGTCCGCAAACACACCAAATGTTTATTTAGGGGGTAATTAAAGCTCATTTGTCACCGTACCACGCATTAGAGAGTTTTAGAAATAACACACACACATACATTTTAGTCAGTGTTATTTGTATCAACTCTCGAATAAATGTGTCCGGCCAGTTTAACCCTTAAAATGTGTCCGTTCTTTCCCTCATTTATTTTTATGACGTCGTCCTTCGGAAGTTCATTTTATTTTTTGCTGGCCTTCGTGGTTTCGGCCCCCCTATCAAAAATATTTATGTCCTTGACATTATAATGTATCGATCCTATAAATCTTTCTGTCGTTCCAATTTATGTTTTCGTGATTTTAACAAATTTTTTCTCATCTTTCGATGTTTTGATCTACATTATGCTTCGGTAAATTCTTATTTTTATTTTGAAGATATATGAGCGCGAGGGGCTTCTACCGCATAATAATAACAACTGCTTTAATTTTGCGTGGGTTTTCGAAATCAGGCCTGCTTGTTTGTTGTAAACAAACTGATTTAACGGATTTAGTGAGTTGAAGAAGATAAAAAATAGCGTCGAGATGAAGTTGTTAAAAGGTCGGGTTGAAGCGCTTTATTATTCTGTGCATCTCTCTTGCATGTACGTTTTAAGAGGCAAAGTGTTAAGCACTCTCCTCTTTTCACTAGAGTAAGCATCCAATTAAATATGCAATATCGTAAATGAACACGATACGTAAGCGAGTGGGCGAATATAGGGAGAGAATTGAACGCGAAAGAGTATGAACTGAAAAGGCTTTTCACTACATTATGCTTTCTAGCATGGATTTCAATGTTTATAGACAATAGAATTGCATTTCAAACGATAAAGAGGGTCTGAGAGTTTTCAATTTGGCCATAAAAAAAAATTGTTTGATTCAATCATGAAATCCATCCTACTCATTTTTCTTTTTATAGAAAACGTATTGAAAAGCTTTTCCGGTTGTTATTACAAACAGCATCAAACACAACAAACGAGGAGAATTTCGACATGTTCATAAAGTTTCAGTTGTAAACAATGAATATCGATTGTAAAAGTTCATAAAACGGGTAAATAAACGAAAAAAATGAATGTTATAAAATATCCGCAGGAAGTTGACTTAAGTCTGTAATTTATGGGAACGGTTGAGGCCCATCCTGTTCGAAGTCGTCCTACGTAATTTATAAACTCCAAGATTCGAGTTGCCGATATGCATCTCTTCACATTTGCATACAGATGAAAGGTTCTGAAGTTGCAAAAGCATTCGCTTGGTACTTGTTAGCTAAACGAGCCGATGCAAAATGATGATAAACTTATAGTATGTGTGTGTGTGTTGGTACGTGTTGTATGTAGATTTTGTGAGCAAATCTGGTTTGTTTGCAAAAATTCCAGATTTTTTATTTTTATCGTCGGTATCCTATAAAGGTGAAACTGTCTCGTTTAAATCGTTCGAATATATTCAGTATTCAGTGTTAATATTATGTATGTATGATCTTCATTATTAAATACTTGTATGCACCAAGCCGTCTATTATCGTTTAAGGGGTAGTTCTAAATTAAGTAGCTTGCAAGAACTTTTTCGATTTCCAAGAAATTAAAAGTGTCTGCGTGCCCAAATAAAACAAATTTTTCAAACGATAAGAAATATTTCTCTTGCTTGCCACGTTTGCAGAGTATCTGTCTTAACATTTTCTTGAATATTGATCATTCCCATGGGCATAATTAAAGAGTCACGATTGTTAGCTTTTAGACAGTCACTCTAAAATGCATTCTATTTGTTTCTTAGCTTCCAGTCAAAAAATGAACCGCACGAAAAGAGCTGAACTTCTTTAATTATTGCCCTTTTGGTTATCTACACTTTAGTATGGCCTTAAGGCTTCTTTATAGAATTCGTTTGCCGAAAAGTGATAATAAGAGAATTGTGTGTATAAGATCATTAGATTAGGCAGGGCTTCCACTCCATATTAGTCTAAGTTGCTGTTTTATCATCAGAGGTTTCACGTACCCCTAAAGCGAGTCAATAGATTTTGTTTTGTCTTGGTTTTTTCTACATAGGTGTCTAGATGTTTTGTAAGCCTCATTCCTTGTAGTTGCCTAAAATCTGAAAGGTTTGGAATTTTGATTCCCATAATGGTCCTGTGCACCATAACCAGCGAAATTCTCCCATTAGCCAGAGGGATTTCAAATTTAAAGAAAAACAAATCATAAGAGCGAGAACAAGAAAAACTAAGTGGACGAAATGTGGCATCAGGCAAAGATTGCCTCTCAGAAACAAAACACGACCGCCGTGCTGATCCGTCTCGGTGCGAAATTACAAAATTCATGAAAATCCCCGAAATGGTCCGAATCGCTCCATATCTGAGTCGTATATAGAACTAACCATTCTAGGCAGCTGGGCGCAAGAATGATCCGATTTGCTTTTGTTTTTCTCCTTCTCACCCCAAAACAAGAAAACAAAAATAGAGCGTTTCGTGCTGTATATCGAAAACGGAAAGTGGTATCAATACGAGGCTTATTTTATTATGCAAGCTAGAGTGTAGACTTTAATATAAACACAGCTCGACCTATCTTCAATTGTTTTTCGGTACAATTATTTCAAAAAACTCGACACGGTGTATCTTTCACGTTTTATAGCGCGGTTATCTGTGGTGATTAATCAAAACGGTTTGCACCAATTTATAGCCCCGTTCGATTGTGTATTTTAGATGCTGAAAAACGCCATCTTCAGGGTCAAAAGAGCGAGAAACCAAAACTATGTAGTACAAAAGCGATCGCCGTGCCGTATCGAAACAAAGACGATCGGGGGATAAAACTCATATCGTGGATAGTAGATTTCGACTGTTACGCACGTTCCACTAAAAAAAGTCTGGGAAACTCGAAAATTTGAAGTCTGGAGTCGAGGGGGCCGAGATTCCTTGTAAGCCCTCTTGAAGCGCTCATCTAACGGCTGTTAATCGCGAAACGGGCACGAATTGATGTGTTACATTTTCTTACATACCCCCTTAAGCAAATGAGAGACGAAATTACCCTCTCTACCCTCATAACCTACGGATCCTGTTGGGTGATTTGTTTCTTTTCCCTGCAGAAAGGTAAATCGGACCTTTGCAGCTAGGACTATACTAAAGCGATTAGACGGCAGGAATTCGGTAAACCAGTACTGCGTTTTCTACTATTTTACATTGCATTAAGTGTGGGAGATTTAGGCGCGGGCATCTAGGCCAAATCTGATTGCGGCATCGGAAATAGCATTTGTTTCTGAGTACGAAACAAACAAATTTTCTGCTTTGGTTCGAATTGTTATCAAACGTCCGAAACTATGCCAAAAATTTTTCATATCTAGCTATCGCCTAAAATGTATAATTTTGATTATCGTTACACGAGAACTGTTGATGAATTCAAGACTGAAAGTTACGAATTTCTGTAATGAGTCTTAAAACTTAAGTTACTGTTGTCATTTAGATGCAAAGAGGGTTGATCTTAAAAATTAACTACTTTTGTGGCGCTGAAAATTAAATCTTTGGGCAAGCGTTTTAGTATGATTTGATCTCCAAGCATTTAGAAAAATTAAAACCAGAGCGTTCCAAAACTTAATTTGCTTTTGGCCTGAACTTTAGCATTCTTCAGAGCTTGATAGTTGATACTGTTCGCCAAAACGCAAGCAATATAAAATCAGGAAAAAGAAAAAGTCAAAACGTTTCAGAATTTGAGTCTGAAACGTACACATTTTTTGAGCAAAGTAAAAAATTTTTTTGGGCAATGCGTTTGGTCATGACGTAACCACTAGAAATGCATATAAGGAAATAGCAAAATTTTTCTTTTCGAATTTTGTAGTCTCGGTCTTAAAAATTTACAAACTCTGATCAAGTTCTTCACAGTGCAACAACGAGTAGTTGATGGTTGACTAGAGTCAATGGTCATCTGGTGTCTACCAGTTGTTAAACCATCATTTGATTTATATCCATCATCTATCTACCATCTATCTATCATCTATCAGCCATAAATGAATGAGGTATTCTAAACGAGTTGTTGAAACAACTGAAAACAATTCTCCAAAAATAAAATTGAACTGCTTGCCAATATTATATGATAAAACAGAAGGCGTAGTTATCAATATCAATATTTCTAGCTTTATCAAAATAGGAAAAAATCAATCACAGCAAAAAACTAATGTTGAATTATCCACCATATCAATATTATAAAATCTTATTTTATACAATTCCCAAGATCTTACGATTTCCACTAACTCATTTCGTTTTTTACAACCTCTGGATAAGAAAAACAAAAATAGAGAAAAATACATCAACATCAAAAGAATTTTTGCCGACCTGGGTTAACAGAAAAAATAAAGCCGAACGAGTTTCTTCTCTTGTATTTTTATCTATAAGGCTTTCCCAATCGCCCGTCTATTTCCCATAGGAGTTGACAAGGAGAAGAGACCATAAACTCTACACGCCGAAATTCTCTTGGGAATATTCCAGAAAAAATTACGTTTTTCCTTTTTTTTCTTCTTTTTTTTCGCAAAAGACCATCTTGTCGAAATTTATCCGCAATAACTTAAGTGGGTAATATAAACCGCAAAGAATGGTTTATCTTGGCCCGAGTTCAAATATTTTAATATTATTATACTACTACATGTTAGAACAATTTGGCAAAATTCCAATTAATGTTAACTATTATCTAATATAAATGATTTTTTCCTCTTTTTTTTGTGTGTTTCCCGTTTGATTACTTTGATGCCTTTTAATCCGTGCACTAGAAATTATTATTTTTGCAAAAACATGAGTAATGTTCTAAAAGTAGAACACAAAAGTGTGGTATGCGGATGTTTATTTAGAAAAATGAATTTAAACTTGTTTTTTATACAGTAACAATTAGATAAACTAAAATTTACAAATCAGAGTTACTTATTACTTGCATAACGTCTACAAAAAACATAATTAAAAGTGAAAGCTTAAAAGTGAAAAGTTAAAAGTTAACTAGAAAAACCACCGATAATAAAGTTGTAACCCAATTGCGGTAAACTCAATTTAAAAAGATGTGTAATTTCCCTCGTGAAACAGTTAACTACTACATCAATAGATAACAAAAACACATCTAAAACACCTCACCATCATTGTTTTAAAAACAGGAAAACAATTGCTACCGTAATAAAACAAGATAATTACTTATGATTATACAAGGGTCACTCAGATTATTCCAATTTTGTCTTATATTTCACGTTTTTAAATTATGGAAAAGATTTATTGGGCAAAGGCCCAATATTTACGTGCAAAAGGGTCGTCTGAAACAATTAAAGTTGTATTCAGTGTGCATAAAAGGGTGAAATGGTGGGCAGAGCATTATTTGACCACAAACTCCCTAGTAAAACCGTGACGAACAATTAGCTTCATTCATTTATGGTGTCAGTTCTAAGGGTTGAAACTTCCAATAACTATTAACAGGCTTTTACTTGCAATATAACAGAATTTACATTAATTACGTTTTTCTTAAATGAATTCATCAAACTTGATTTAACTGAAATGTAAATTGTTTGATTTGATAATGTAGGAGAGAAAAAAATAACGAAAAAAGGATGTTTAAATGTTTGATTGTTTTAGATAGATGGAAATTACACCATCCAACTCTATAAATAAACTCTTACTCACGGAACGGACAATTTTTAGGATTTCTGGGAATTACTAAGGCCCAAAGTTTCTTGTTTTGGCATTTCCACCAAAAATGCCTTCCCATACCCTTTGGCTGCTTGTTGGCTTTTCGATTGATAGTTTTTATCAAAGGAAGTTGACTTTCTA
>VTPC01001086.1:290582-320821 GCA_011009095.1 Ignelater luminosus
TATTGATGTCTTTGTTTTGACATTTTCATGAAAAATTCCTTTCTAGTCTTGGGCTGCTTTTTTGCACTCCGTGTGATAGTTTTTATCAATGGATGTTGACTTTCCACTGTTTTTACAATCTTGTACGTCTTGTTAAAGTTGCCTCTAACCTTATTGATTTTCCGCTTTGGAATTTCCATGAAAATGCCTTTCCATGCTCTTTGCTTGCTTTTTGGCTCTCCGAGTAATACTGCTCATCATTGAAAGCTGACTTTTCATTGTTTTTATGATTATCTGAGTTTTGTTAAAGTTTCCCCTTAATGCTATTGACTTCTTTGTTTTGACATTTCCATGAAAAATGCCTTTCCCGTCCTAGGCTGCTTTTTTTACACTCCGTATGATAGTTTTTATCAGTGGAAGTTAACTTTGCATTCTTTTTACAATCTTCTATGTCTTGTTAAAGTTTCCTCTAGCATTTTTGATTTTCTCGCTGTGTAATTCCCATAAAAATATGCCTTTCCATACTTTTAGGCTGCTCGTTGGTTTTCCAAGTGACAGCTTTTATTAGTCGCTGTTGACTTTCCATTCTCTTTACGATTTTATGTATCTTGTTCAAATATCCTCTTAATATTATTAATTTCCTTCTGTTGACATTTTCATAAAAAAATTCCTTTCCATAGCCCTTGGCTGCTTGTTGTCTCTCCGTGTGACAGTTTTTATCAGTAGAAGTTGACTTCCCACTTTTTTTTTGTTACCTACGCCATGGAAAAGTCTCCTCTTAACACTTTGACTTCTATGCTTTGGTATTCTCATAAGAAATGCCTTTCTATGCCATTTGTCGGCTTGTTGGATTTTTGAGTAATAGTTATTATGAATGAAAGTTGACTTTCTATGCTTTTTACGATCTTCTGTGTCTTGTTAACTCTTGCTCTAGTAATTTTGATTTCTTTGCTTTGGAATTTCTATAAAAATGCCTTTCTATGCCCTTTAGTGACTTGTTGGTTTTCTGAGTAATAGTTACTACGAATGGAAGTTGATTTTCTATTCTTTTTACGATCTTCTGTGTCTTGTTAAAGTTTGTTCTAGCATTTTTAATTTCCTCGCTTTGACATTTTCATAAAAATGCCTGTCCATGCCATTTGATGATTTGTTGGATTTCTGAGTAACAGTTATTATGAGTGGAAGTTGACTTTCTATTCTTTTTACGATCTTTTGTGTCTTGTTAAATCTTGCTCTAGTAATTCTGATTTCTTTGCTTTTAATGCCTTTGTATGCCATTTTATGACTTGTTGGTTTTCTGAGTAGCAGTTATTATGAATGAAAATTGACTTTCTATTCTTTGTACGATTATCTATGTCTTTTTAAAGTTTGCTCTAGCATTTTTAATTTCCTAGCTTTGACATTTCCTTAAAAATGCCTTTCCATGCCCTCTGGCGGCTTGTTGAATTTCTGAGTAATAGTTATTATGAATGGAGGTTGGTTTTCTATTCTTTTTACGATCTTTGATGTCTTGTTAAATTTTGCTCAAGTAATTGTGATTTCTTTGCTTTGACATTTCCATAAAAAATGCCCTTCTATCTATACCCTTTGGCTGCTTGTCGGTTTTCCGAGTGATAGTTTTTATCAGTGGAAATTAATTAACTTACCTTTTTCTGTACGTTTTATCTGTGGCATGTAAAAGCTTCCTCTTAACAGTTTGACTTCCTGGCTTTGGCATTCTCATAAGAAATGCATTTCCATGCCATTTGATGATTTGTTGGATTTCTGAGTAATAGTTATTATGAATGGAAGTTGACTTTCTATTCTTTTTACGATCTTCTGTGTATTGTTAAATTTTGCTGTAGTAATTTTGATTTCTTTGCTTTGGAATTTCCATAAAAATGCCTTTCCATGCCCTTTAGTGACTTGTGTTGGTGTTCTGAGTAACAGTTTTTATGAATGGAAGTTGTCTTTTTATATTGTGTACGATCCTCTGTGTCTTCTTAAAGTTTACTCTAGCATTTTTGATTTCATCACTTTGACATTTCCATAAAAATGCCTTTCCGTACTAGTTGACTTTCCGATTGACCGTTTTTTATTAGTGGAAATCGACTTTTTATCCTTTTTACGATTTATCTTTGTCTTGTCGAAGTCTTCTCAAACATTTATTTCCTTGTTTTGGCATTTTCATGAAAAATGCCTCTTAGTTTTGGTCCCTAGAGTCGGAACCTTAAGCAATGTTACAATCACAATTAAGTACTTATTGTTTTAGAAGCTTGAATCATAATTTCAATTGTGTTTATTTGCTATGAAATCGTTTTGTGATGACAATTGCACCAAAACAGTGTCGTTTTATCATAATATAAATTCGCGTGTCAGTTGTTACGTTTACGCAAATAGCTGGAATTTATTACTGTTTATTTCGGTTTGTTTGTGCAATGACAGTTATTATTGTATTGACGTATTTTACGACAACAAAAAATAGAAACACCAATAAAGCCAGCCAAATGAATTTCGCAAATATTTCCAAGAATTCCAATAAAATTTTAATTGAAAATTCACACGTCAGTCAGTCAGGACTTTATCAATACATACATACCTTGAGAGTTCAAGTTCAGACAACATAATAAAAAAACAATAGGTCAAGTTGAAGGAAAACGCGATATAAATAATTATTATTGATTGATTACACAGCAATGTTAATTGTATTTCTTCGTTGTGTTTTTCAATTGGGAAAAGAATTTCATAATTTTACGATAAACATTATTCCGTTGTGGATAAAAATAAATCGTATCGATTGGATATTTATTACAAAAATAAACGACTTGATTCAATATCTACATTTATGCTGTAATTCGATTTTAGCCATTGGAGCACTCTCAAATCAGTTTAACGCACCTTCAGTTTGTACAAAAGGTAACGTTTCCCAAATATCTATAAACGTACCAAACTTCAGGCAATTAACCACTCGCTCGTCGCACACCTTTAATTAAGTGCAGTTGATTAACTTCAGCTAACTACACAATAATATACTGGTATAGAACTACTCGAGTTACGCTTTGTTATCAAACTGGATTGGATTTCTAAAACGGGTAGACTTGAAGAAAAATAAACATCCTCAATCTAAAACTAAATATTTTAATGTTTCACGCTTTCGATGGTTTTGCTGTTAATATACTTCCCGGTTCGTTACTGTTATACCGAGAAAGAGAACGCAAGGTGCCGACATAACGCGTTCTGCGGTATCACATTTCTTTCTCAGATGTCTCATATGGAAGTGGAAGGCAAGTGGTTTGTTCAAGAAAATGGTAAAGACTGGGTTTCTAAAAAGGGTATATTATACGTTAGTAGTAGAACTTGTTTTATGGTGTGGGTTAGGTTTTGTTGAATCAACTGTACATACATGCGGTTTGTGAGGATGACGTCGCGTTATTATGAGTAAGTTAAAGGCTGGTGGCTTGAGTGGATGATTCTAATTAAAAGTTTTGAAAAAACGTTAGTTACTGGAAGAATTAATATTCATGGCTATAATGATGATGCTTCCATCATTATGTAAATTTCAATTTCTTTTTTTTTTCACTTACAAGAAATTGTTATTTTTCTCAACCGTTGTGGTTTAATTACAAACTTCTGATATTCCCCGACAAATCCAATCTTAAAAATGGAAAACAATTTTGTATGATCAAAACTCAATTAGCTTTTATGTCAGTGTTTCTGGCTTGTTTCAGTATCTTTTATTATAGATAGATTTATTTATAGATCTTAAGTTCAATTCTTAAGAAACTTGACAGCAATACAGGCGGCTTTTGGCTAATGTAAAATCAGGAAAAAAAAGTCCCAAGTGTCTCAGCATTTGGGTATTAAATTTATAAATTTTTTTGCCAAAATAAAAAAAAGGTTCTTAAGCAAATTGTATTACTTTGATATTTTTCTTATCATTCAACAGTTCGAATATCTTGAAATTGGTAATTTCAGCGTCATTCCAAATATTTTTTCTTTATTTAGATTTGGGCAGTTTGCTGTTAAATTCTTGGTATTGTTTTGGTAAGCCTTAAATTTGATATTTTTCTGATAAAATCGAAAAGTATCTTTGTTACCCTGAGACATCTATGGTAAAAGATGATGGAAACTAAGGTGTTATTGGATTACGATTCCGATTCTATATAGTCTAACATAAGTGATAAAATAAAGCATCCAAATCATCTGAATGATTGGTTTAAATACTTCGTATGCTGGTACACTGACTCTGCTTTTCATTCTCTTGGAATAGACACGGGTATGATCGATTGGAGTCGCCTTGATTTAGAAATGGGTCGCAGCAACTACAGTGACCCAAGGTCACGTTTCGTCCTTCGTTAAGCTTTTTAGACGAACTAAATTCAAAAATTGATCAACTTCCTTAGAAGAACACAAAGTCGGGCAACCCATTTTTGGATGTAGTTGTCTTCAGAAGGTTAATGGAGGGCGAAGGTTGCCCGTGGTAGGGCGCAACCCGAGTCGTACTTGTATTTAGCTTGTTTTGAGAAAGTTAGTGAAAGGCTTTTATCGCGATGCGTTTCCAAATAAAACTGATCTCTATTGGTTTCTACTCCAAGAGTAGCACGACTTATCTGGGACTTGTTCCTAACAGGAACTTGATATTAAAAGCAATAAAACACAGAATTTATTAAATACTGGACTGGAAATGCAACCCGAAAAAAGTCCCACCATCTTCTTGATCACCCCGAAAAGCCTGAACGGTCTAAGAGGATTGATAAGCCCGAAAAGCTCGATAGATTCTTAAACTGAAATTCAACCAAAAAGCCCGTCTCGTAGACGGGGCAGTACGGAAATTCACCCATGAGTATAAAAATAATGTTCGTCCGGGTCAATACAAAAATTACTTCTGTCCGAACCAGGATGAGAATTGCCCGCTTTGGATCAGTACAAAAATAACGGCAGGTTGGCAGGTCCGAGAAGCCCGAACAGTTGACCTCATGTAAGCCCGAAAAGCCCGGTAGATTGTTAGACTGAGTTCCGGCCGGTCCCGAAACCGCGTAAAGGCGCGACTAAAAAAGTTCGTGCCAGGCCTCGACCGGCTCTACCCACTGTTAAAAGTCCAGGCCGAACCGAACCTTGTTATTGGCACATCTGGGGGATTATCAAGCTTTTTGCGCAAATGAAGCTTCGCGTTGCTCAAGCAAGTTTTCAGAGCGATTTTTTTGGTTTTGATTGATTGAGTTTTTCAGCGCAGAGATTTTTGTTTATCAATACCTAGTAATTTTCCCAAGAAGTCGAAACAACAATTATAAAACATGAAATATACCTGGTGGATTTTGAATTGAATCCGCTGCAACAGAAGAATTCTCCGCTTCGGTTCAGTATAACAGTAATGTTTATCCAAGTCGGCACGACAATCCTCCAGTGTAGTACAAGAAAGGTCTCGGTTGGGTGCAGTACAAAAGTCATCCGTTTCAGATCAGTAGAAGAATTACGGCCCGAAAATCCCAACCAACTCGAAGCGGTCCGACAAGCCCGACAGGGCCAAACGGCTGGAGAGGTACGAACGGTCGGATAGGTCCCAAACAGTTAGATAGATCCGAGCGCCTCAACAGGCCTGAACAGGATAGCAGGTCCAAACGGCCCGTGTAGGCCGACAGGGCCAAAAAGTCCGATACATTTTTAAACTGAGGCCCGACCTGAAGCTCGAGTTGGGATCGGATCGAACCTCAGTTTAAAAATTTATCGAACTTTTTGGCCCTGCCGGGACGCCCGACCCAAATTCGAGTTTCCGGCTGGATCTCAGTTTAAAATTTTATCAGACTTTTTACCCGTTGGGCAGTTTGGTCCTGCCAAAGCCCGAGTCTCGGGTTGGGCAGACCCGGAGCTGATTTGAATCATAAACGACTGGCATTCACATGATCTTCACTCAGCTTGTTCGAATTGATACGAAAAAGATCTCGGTCTGATGCAACAGCAAGATTCTCCGCTTTGGTTCAGTATGAAGGTTTGGCCAAGTCAATACGACGATCCTTTGGTGCGGTTCAGTGCGAAAATAATGTGTCCGGGTCAGTACGAGAAAGATCTCGGCTGGATGTAATACTAAAGTCTAAACGACCCGGGCAGCCCGACAGGGCCAACAAAATTTTAAACTGACCCCCAACTCAGTTAGATTTATCGGACTTTTTGGACCCTTTGGGACGCCTGACTCAAACTCGAGTTTCCGGTCGAGTCCCAATTTAAAAATTTATCAGAATTTTTAGCTCTGTCGGACCGTTTGGGCCTCACCCAAAGCGGAGTTTCGGGTCGGGCAGCTCTACCCGGAGCTGATCAGAATTATAAACGGCTAGTATTCACCTGATCTTCACTTAGCTTCTTCGAATCAGTACGAAAAAGATCTCGGTCTGATGCAACAGCAAAATTCTCCGCTTTGGTTTAGTATCAAGGTTTGCCCAAGTCAATACGACGATCCTTTGGTGCGGTTCAGTATGAAAATAATGTGAAGATCTCGGTTCGATGTAGTACTAAAGTCTAAACGGTCCGGGCAGCTCGACAGACAAAAAAAATTTAAACTGAGATCCGGCTCGACCTAAAATCGAGTTTTGGATTAGGCAGCTCGACGCGGAGCTGATTTGAATCATAAACTTGACTTGACTCTTGACTTAGCTTGTTCGAGTCAGTACGAAAATTATCTCGGTCCGATGCAACAGCAAAATTCTCCGCTTTGGTTCAGTATGAAGGTTTGGCCAAGTCAATACGACGATCCTTTGGTGCGGTTCAGTGCGAAAATAATGCGTCCGGGTCAGTAGTAAAAAGATGAAACCCGATAGGGCCAAACGGCTCGAGAGGTACGAACAATCGGACAGGTCTCAAGCGGAGAGATAAACTCAAGCGGTTCAACAGACCCAAACGGCAAGGGCTGTCCGGCAGGGCCGAAACGTCCGATAAATGTGTAAAGCGAGGGGTCGTTTGAACCTGCCAATCCGTTCTGGCCTGTTGAGCCGCCCGATCTAAATCCGTCTTTAGAGTTGCACAGCTCTACCCGGTGCTAATTTGAATTATAAACAACTGGAATTCATCTGATCTTAACTTAGCATGTTCGAATCAGCGCTTCGGTTCAGTGTGAAAGTAATGTATCGTTTCCGAGTAAAATTCGAATTGACTAGAAAACGACGCATTCTACGAGAAAAACGCAAGAGTAACTTTTTGCTGAATCTGAAAATTATACTTTTTTGATTTTTCAGTGGCGTAACAATTTTTTTTAGCTTGGGGGCTAGACCACCCCCAATTCTACCCCTCTGGTAAGGATACCAAACGCGAAACGATGTAAAATAGTAAACTCTTTAAAGTAACAAACATGTAGGAAATTTCATTTCGATATCTCATCTTTTTTCTTGAAATATTGAGAGAACAAGAAATTGTTAATGTAACTTGACACCCAGTATCTCGGAAACGATGCGCTTTAGGAAAAAAAGTTATATGGCAAAGAAGATTTAATTTCTGTCGAGGAATGCGCCTGCCAATTTTCAAAAATACCCTGTATAACGGATATGAATGGAGCTTTTCCAACGGGCTAAGTGGTAGGAACTTTAAACCATAATAACTTCAGGTTTCTTTTTTAAACTTACTAATTTTATCTTTTGAGAATTGCAAAATGCACGTAACAGGTCAAATCTTCTTTTTATCATAATAATAATTGAAGTTGTCATCTGATGAAGAACAAAAAAAAAATAGAAAATAATTCTGGAATGAAAATCTATTCAATAGGTGCTGGATTCGTTTTAATGTTATCTTGCTACGTGTATAATATTCATGCATGTCGTTAGCTGTGACTCACGTCTGAAATTTTCTAGTAATGATACTTGCGAAGGTGTACTACCTTTTAAGTGCCATCATTTTAAACTTCCTACAAGAAGGTTATTGTAACAGAAGATTGTTACGTTCTATCAACAGTCTAACTTGACGAATGTTATTTAACATTTGCAGAGAGATAAAATGCCATTCATTGCGCCACTCCTATACTAAATCAAAATATGACAGGACAATTTGATGTGTGTGAGGCTTAAAATTTTTATTATTGTATGTGTACTATAACTCCTTGTCTTAAATCCCAATCTGGAAAAATATGTAACGAACACGAACGCATATTTTAATAACACGTTCTCAAAATCAATCTTGATAAAAACATCAAGTCGAGGTGTATTATTGTTTTGTTACTGTTTGTAGGTTTTTCCCATCGATTAAATGAAATTCTGATCTAGATTGTTCTTGCATAACGTGCATGTATGTAGTTGTGTAGTTTATACTTCCTACTTTTAATTTAATAACAATCTCCTTTTATTAACGTTTTAGCTATGCTGATATTACAACTCTTTTCTAGATTAAGTGAACGTAATACGTTTTATGTTCCTTTTTGCAAATCTGTTAGTTCGTGATTGTGTGTGTTATTATATGTAAAAAAAGCCTTTTTTTATATTTTATATTTTTTATCTTTAATCCGTGCTGATGCATAACGCAGCAGCTGCAAAAAGCATCTGCTTTTTCGTCTGCTTCGTGCACAAAATAATAAATACACACCGAGAGACAGCCCTTATACAGCAGAGCCATAGTAACTGTGTATTAACTTGCAATCTTGCTTTTATTAATTTGATTTTATTGTATGGAATATAGTGCCGTGCATGCATGCATGCATGCACGCAATGTAAATTGGAATAATATTGCGACGTGATTGCACTATTGATAATAAAAGACAATAACTGCATGAGTCATTAATTAAATGTTTCTGAAAGATTTTTAGTGGGTGTTTCACACTTGGAAGAATATTTAAGGAAAAAATGATTCAATGTATTAATTATTGAACCGTGAAAACCACCCACTAGTTCTCTCGCTCGAATTTCTCAGCAGCTGTCTGCCAACTAACATAACCACTAACCGTATAGAAACTTTGATTGAACCAACCACCTTCTATATAAACTTGATAAACCAGAAATGCCGCATTTATCTTGTTATTAAACTGAATCTAGATTTCAATCAAAATTATTTTTGTAAACGAAAAATTGTTTTTTTTAGAGCGCGAGCATGAAAATTTATCTCTTGACGGGTGACAAAATTTTTGAGTTTCGGCTTCTTTTGAAGATAAACCAACCACTTGATGCGGTTCACGACCTCCGGCGTTTATTACAGTAATGTTGTAAAATGTAAAGTTTGCGTGTTAACATGAATTATTACGTAAAACGTTACTTATTTTCAGTTTAATATTAAACTTTATTACCGACTGGTAAAGTTGCCAATGAGGAGTCTATTATAGGAATTAAGAGCACTTACACACGGATGCTTTTATTTGTTTATGGGTGATAATGACGGTTGCACACCTGCTTCACTTAAGGTTTATTTGAAAGTGTTTATAGCCTTTGCGCACTTTTAGGTTAAGTTTATTTTATGATTACTGCAGGTAAGTAAGCATGTGTCATTTGTTATCAGCCCTGTCCTAGTGTAATTTTGATTTCTCACTTTCGATTAAACGTATTCTTGATAGCTGCAACTCTTTTAGAATTATTGTTGCAAAAAATTCCCAAAGCAAACAGAAATCATTCAACTTATTGTAAAACTTCATGAACTTATCCTTACACCTTTTTCGATCTAAAGATTCTTCTATGTTTGGAATAGCACGACATGATTCATAATTTCGAACTAATAATCTGTTGGTTATTTAGTGTTTACGAGTGTTTTGAATAAATTTCCTGCGTTTTACCAAAATTTTCTTGCTAGTAACTGCTATCTACTATAAATAAGTGTGGAGCCTACTTTACAAAATTAATAATAATCATAAAATTATTCTTAATATAACATAATTAAATTTTGCAATAATAATAACAGCAATAATAATGCAATAAAAACACAAATCACTTTTATTAATTAAGCGATAAAATTCTCTTAATATGATTTCCTTCACAATAAAAACCATTTAATTAAAATGCCCGTCAAGCGAGTTCTCAATTCTCAAATATTACTACTAATAATAACAAAAATAGAAAACAAAAATTTCGTTTCAACAACATTCTTTTTATATCAGAAACGAGTTTCTCTCTATTTAATTCGTATTCTAAAACTGGCAGTTTCGTAGAAAAACACTGTTTTATACGATGATAAATCTTATCTAATCTCACTGTGCATGTTGTTACTTCATTCATGTTTTTTGGAGAGAAAAGAATCGAATTTCGTATACACACTGAACTTGTATAATATACGCCTTCGTTTACTTTAAAGTCTCGCTTTTTTACCATAGACACACAAAAAAAAATCTGTTAAATATTTGTCTTGATTCTCTGTTTTATCTCCTTTTTATATAGGTGTGTATTAGCTTAAAGTAAAATATGTGACCTTTTACGTAATCGAAGAGGGATTATCAAATTATCATATTTATAAATGTCGATTCATAAATTTATACTAATTGTAATTTTTTCTTTTTAATTGGTAATTAACGGAAATTCTAAATTAATTACAAGGTTGATTTACTAACTCGTAGTTAGTTTTACATATCAGATTATACTTACGTCTCTAAATAAAATTCTGTAATCTTTGATATTGACTTGATACCAACCAAGGGTCGTCCTGATTAAGTTCTGTTTTAGAGAAGATAAAAAATTATTTAGTAAATTCAGAAGATGAATGTTCAATAACAAGTTTTGACTTCTCATCATCATCATAGTTGCTTTTGGTTTCTAAAAACTGTTAGAATTCTATTTAAGCAGTAGAACAGTTTGCCATTTGTCTAATGAATGCAGAACTGCATCGTGGTTTTCCTTCTGACTATCACAGCCTTTGTTTTTCTTTTTCGGTCAACTTCTCTTTCTATCGGCTAGAGCGTTCTGAAATTCGACGTTTTTAAAATTTTCTCAAGAAGAGATTTCAATCAGGACAATTTTAATCACTGCGCGATGCTTTTTCAAATAAGTCTTATGTAACCATGCCTTGTTTGTGACCATCTCTGCCTTCGTTTTGTCCTTGTTAGACAACTTTCCTTTCCATCGGTTCAAGTGTTCTGGAATTGGACGTTTCTAACATTTCCTCATAAGAAGAAGTTCCAGTCAGGACAACTCTGAACGCTGTGCGCTGCTTTCAAATAGGTCTGTGTAACCATGCCTTGTTTTTGACCATTTCCGCTTTTATTTTGGCCTTAATCAGGCAACATTCATTTCCATCCGCTAAAGTGTTCTGGAATTGGACGTTTATAACAGATTTTTATATGAAGAACTTTCAGTCTGGACAGCTCTAAACGCTGTACGATGCTTTCGAACAAGTTTATGTAATCATGCCTTGTTTCTAATCATTTTAGCCTTCGTTTTGATCTTTTCAGGCAACTTTTCTTTCTATCTGTTAAACTGTTCTGGAATTGGACGTTTCTAACATTTCCTCATAGGAAGAAGTTTCAGTCAGGAAGACTCTAAACGCTATGGGATGTTTTCGAAAAAGTCTTTGAAATCATGCCTTATTTCTGACCATCTCCGCCTTTATTTTAGCCTTGTCAGGCAACTTTCCTTTCCATTAGTTTAAGTGTTCTGAAATCCTACGTTTCTAACATTCCTAATAAGAAGAAGTTCCAATCAGGACAAATATAAACGCCATGCGATGCTTTCGAACAAGTCTGTTTAATCATGCCTCTTTTCTTCCCAACTTGGCCTTTGTTTTGGCCTTTTCAGGCAAATTTCCTTTTTATCGGCTTAAGTGTTCTGAAATTGGACGGTTTTTTTTAATCATTTGTAAAGCGCCTAATCAATGTTCTCTCTTATTACAATCTAGTCAATGAGACTAAGAAGCAAGTCCATTCTATCCTAAGCTGCTACTGTTCTTACTGTAAGGTTTGGCCCAATAGCGTTCCTTAGATTCTAGCACCTAACTACACTGTGTTTAACGTGTACACTTCCGCACTTTACTCTGCTTTACACTAAAACTATCATTTACACTAACTCAAAAGGCTTAGTTCTTTTAAGTCTTCTCAGTATTCCTGTGTTATCGAGAAGCTGGATCGCTTCAATGTTCACATGTTGATGAAGTCTTTCTTCGTGGCTCCTTGCAAACCTTTTTATTTCGCTGCTCGCCGTTTCCATACTCAGGTCCCGATGAATCTCTTTGTTTCTGACATACGATGGTGCTTCTACGATGATCCTTAGTATTTTATTTTGAAATTTCTGAATAACATTGATGTTAGCCCTATAGCTGGATCCCGTATGTCCATTCTGATTTAAGTTTGTTGTGCAGTGACAGGGTGAAGTTTCTTCCAATTAGCCAATACATATTTCCGAATTTAATACGAAGTTCTCTCTTCTTTTGGCATGGGCTTTCCAGCGCAGCCTTGCATCAAGAGTAATGCCTGAATATTTAGCTGTGTTTGACGATCTCGGCCTTAGTTTTGGATTCTGTAGTTTGAGGTTTCAAATATTTCTTTATGAAAAGTTTCAGTAAGGATAACTGTACTGTAATTCTTCTCCTCGAACTATCTGCACTGGATGATATACGGGGCTGATTCTCTGAGCTGTAATGTATTCCAGATTTGCAACGCTGTTGCCAACTATTTTCCTGGATGTTCCCTCCCGATCCCACGTATTTTGTGTATTTAGTGACTTTAAGAACGCAAAATCTACAACGGGGAGTACAACGAGAGGCAGAGACAACACGATAACTCCTTACTTTGGAGCAATTTTGATGGCAGCTAAATTTTGGGCATGACTGCTGTGCTCATCAAAAATATGGCAGAGATTCATCTTCTTCCTGGAAAAGACAAGCATAGGTGAGGCGTAGAAACTTGTCGCAGTTTGTCCCAGTTCGCAACTTGCTGTCATCCCCATCTGATGTTTACTCTTTTGGATCAGGTTCTCAGGAGTACGCGGTACAACTGGTGTGAGATTTCAAACATTTTTTGAGCTGTAATTGTATGTTGTCTATAGCTTCTCCAAGACATGAAAAAACTTGTAACCTATTACTTTCTTCAACACCTTCTCAATACAACTATTCATGCTCTAATAAAGGAGATTGGCAGTAACAAATCTTTCATCTGTGGAAAGTTCTACCATCTTTCACTCCGGCTCCGAAATAATTACCAGGCCAAATTGCACGTTGATCAAGGATTTATACCTACTAGCTTGATGGTTCTGAAACTGGAACTTGTTATTTGGCTATCTTCTAGCACTGCAACTAACAATAATTAAATTCTTCATGACAGAGTCAAATGGAATGGATATCGTTATCTTAATGGAGGCTTTTTGGCCTAATTTCAGTGCTTCTCAATGATTCCTCGCCCTCTCAGCTCTTCTTTATTACTACACGTCAGTTGACGTTCTTGTCTTTGAACCCTTGAGTCAAAAATTGTTCTGTTTTGACCGTTTTTAGACATGATTTTATAATTAGGAAGTAAAAAGTTTTAATTTGAGCTAGAGACGTCTTGGCATTCATCCTCTCCCCGGGGAACAAAGCTAGTTTTGTACTTTCCAATACTTTTGGACATTCAAATGCAAATTTCTAAAGGCTTTGATGATTTTGAGCACGCTCCTAGGCATGTTTAGTTGATCTTGATGTCAATCCACACAAGCCAAGTTGGAAAGCCCGGATTCTTCCTGAACTCGAAAAAATTTGAACTATCAACTCTTATTTCCTCTCGTAAAGCGTTATTTGCACGGCAGCTTTATTTGAACTTTCCAATTTCGTTAGGTACTGAAAGAACTAAATATTTTGGCAGAGCCTGATATTCTCCCGTAGCAGCTTTCCATTAGTATTTTACACTATTCAGGTTTAACTAATAGTCTTGATCATTGAAGGATCAAACGACCTTTTCCAAAATTAGTGTTGTAAGAAAAAAATCACCAAATTAATTTTCAAAGAATTTAATGCATTCCAGGATTTTCATAAAATCTCACAAAGGCATTCAAGTTACCTGGACAATTGTGAAAGCACTCGCTGCTTCATTTTGAGAATTCCCCAAAGAAATTGAAATTGGTCTTGCGGTGTCACTCTTTGTGTTTTGTGTTCATCCTTTAGAGCCAATTGTATGGAATTTTATTATTAACTTGAAGATAATCTAGCTAGTATTAATGGAATGGATTATTTCAAATTATCATAAAATTTTGACATGGTTCGGCCTCGCCTGGAAAATGATGGAAAAAATCTAATAGAAAACAGCTATGGAAATGTCATGGAATTAAGGAAATACAAAGAAAAATCGAGGAATACAATTTAAAATACAAGTCCTAACACTGCTTGGGGACACCCAGTATTACTTTATGGAAATCACAAAGAATTGAATTCTTTGTTGCACCATCAGACCAAGAGAAAATGGTTAGGCGGTTCAATAATAAACCAGAAGTGGAAACCGTAGACGCAAGGGTAAAAGACGATGTCGGAATAAATCATTTATCATAATGGACACCGGGTATATTACAGCTAAGCGAGTCTTAAATTTCAATGAAATAACACACAATACCTTCTACGGTCCTTTATGAATAATTAGCGAATTCATCAGTGCAGCAGTATGCATTCATTGTGGCATTATAAGACGGTTTGCTGGTTCCTAATTTGAAATTCCGAACAGACGCCCGACATTGTCATGGTAAGCTGCCAAATTCCTACTACCTCCAAGTGCACAATGCCGGAACGTTTCCGAGAAAATTATTACGAAAATTGCATCATATCTTTGTTATGGCAATACTAAAATTTTGATGGTTTGCACTTGTATCTTTTTAAGAACATTTCATAACCTTGTTTGTTACTGCGCTGCTAGTTCCTCCTTTTTTTTGGCATAACACACAAAAAAAGGACAGCTGTCGTAAAATTTTACGATTGCTTTTAGAAGAATTTGCATAAGTATTAAGAAATTTTTTAAAAATGATATTAACATGTAAACGGAGAAAAAAAGATATAAAAGAGACAAAACAGAAATTTGCTCTTTTGTAAAGTTCACGACATGCGACAAATTAATAAAAATGTCGACGCCTTTTGCTAGCCCGACAATATGGTATTGTGAGCACAGGAATCATGCTCGAATGATTGTCCTTTGTTAACACAAATTGCTATTCTGTTCAATTTTTAATTTTATATGTGCGCGCGTTTTATTCTTGCATTTTAGGGTGTGCGCATTTTTCAAATTAAAAGAAAATGCATTCAAATGAGACGTCAACAGTTTCAATTTTAGAGTGAGGATTTAAAAGTAAATCGAGATTTCCGTCACGCAAATGCTTAAACGAGAAAGGTATGCTATTTGGAAAAATTACGTATTTGAGGAAAGCATGCAATTGGGTAGTTCATCAGGCTGTTATCAAATCTGTAATTTTAAATAATAATCACCGCAGTGCGCCTTGAAAAATGTTAAAAAATTTCTGAAGCAAGCTACACGCGATTTATCACTCTTCCTGCTGTGTTGGTTTTTATTAATTTAGGTAGTGGAGTGAAATTTTACTTTTATTTTTTCTCTTTCCTTTTGTTTTAGACAGGTAAGATAAATTAAACCAGCAGCATAAACCAAGTAAGATCCACATGCGGTATCTCGCACTGCTGTGTTAAATTTTGAAATTCAATCTTTCTCCTACGGTGGATATACTTAGAGTGATGTTGATTAATTGTTGTTTTGGATCTTCTATGCTTACACGGCATATTTAGAAACAATTAATGTGACAATGTGACAGTAAACCAAAGCTCCTCAAAGAGACAGATGAATACGTTTGCTTTTTATAACAAAACCGCAAATTTGATAGTCATAGCAGGACAAAAGCCCTAGACGTGAACGCATAATCGAATTTGAAGAGCAAAACATGCCCAAGACTATAGTAGTAATATGCAACGTGGAAGTGCAAAAAGGGAGACAATAAGTTTCTTTGTCAAATCTAATGTGCGAGGAGTTCCCAAACAGATCGAAAGGGACAAGATCACAATCACCATTAAATTTACCCAATTAGAATCATCGCAATTGGTTCAGAATGCAAATAAATTATAGTGGCATCCTATCCATTCATGGTATGCAGATAAGTGCTTTTCATGTGGTAGAGAACATGAAATTGTAGTGACACCTTATTAAGAGCATCTCAAGCAAATGCTTGCTGTCGTTTAGGAATCTCAATATGATCCCTCTGTGGAGTTAAACCGTTCAAAATCGACTTAAAAGGATTAACCACGTCCGCCAACTCTCCTGTAAGGCAAAACCCGACTTGGTGGAGGGGCTAAGCCCAAAAGTGGGTAACTGCAAGTGATTTAATGGAGAGCGAAGCTCGACGCTGTAAGTATACTGTCTTCTAAGAAGGTTAGAAATTCGTAAAAAAAACTTTGATTAGTGGCAAAGTTGGCTTGGTGAAAGGGCGAAGCCTAAAAGTGGATAACTGCAAGTGATTTAATGGAGAGCGACGCCCGACGTGATAAACATGTTGTCTTTCTCTAAGAAGGTTAAGAATTCGTAGAAAACTTTGCTTACTTGCAAAGCTGACGTGGTGGAGGAGAGAAGCTCAAACGTGGGTAACAGCAAGTGACCTAATAGAGGATGAAGGCCGACGCTGTGACCATTTTGTCTTTCTCCAAGCAGGTTAGAGATTTGAAAAGAAGTTCGAGTACTTTGAAAGGTGGCCTATTGAACCACAGGTGGAAAACAAACCCCTACTTGATAACCACTTTAGCTTTCTTTAAGGAAATTAAAAGGTGGAAGAAAACTTCCTATATATACAAAGATACCCTGCTAAACAGGCGAATCCCAATCGTGGATACCCGCAGGTAACGTAATGAAGGTCAAGTCCAATGCTGTAATCACGTTGTCTTGCTCTAAGAAAGTTACGAATTTGTAGAAAATTTCGACTGCTTACAAATCCGACGTGACGAAAGGGCGAAGCCCGAGCGTGAGTCACCGAAAGTGACCTGATGGAGGACAAAGCTCAATACTGTAACCACGTTATCTCTCTCTCTCTCTCTCTCTGTCTCTGTAAAAAGGTCAAAAAAAGAGAATCTAGAAGGCCCATCTAAGAAGGTTAAGATGTTGAAGAAAATTTCGATCATCTACATACTTAACCAAAGGTGACCTTGTAGATGGCGAAGCTTGACTGTGTGTCACTCCAGGTGATCTAAGGGAAGGCCAAGCCAGATCTTGCAACCACGTTGGCTTCCTTCCTGAGATGGTTAAAAGAAAAAAGGAAATCCCAGTTTCTTAAGAAGGTGCCCCGACAGAGAGTGAAGTTTGACGGTGTATGAGCACAGGTGACCTGACGAACGGATGAAACCGACCTTCCAGTCATACTAACTCACTCTAAAAAGTTTAAATGGAAGAAAGAAAGAAGTCTGATTTCTTACAAAAGAGGACAGTTAAGAAGAAGATAAAACTTCCTGTTTCTTATATAGGCAGAGGGCGAAGCCTGAACGTGAATCATCGCGTCGATTTTCCTCTAAGAAGTATAAACGCAAAAGGAAAGTTGTGGTTCCTTACAAAGGTAGAAGACGATGAGGAGGAACGGCGAAGCCCGATTTGAAAACACTATGGCTTTCTTTAAGGAGCTTGAAACGGAATATTTTGTTTTAGAAAGATGGAAGGTTACTTGGGAAAGGGGAAGCCCGACCTTGTAAACGCATTGGCTTCTCATAAGAAGCTTAAAAACAAAGGGAAAATCTTTCGCTCCTAACCAGTAGTAGAGGACGAAGACAGACCATGAGTCATCAGTGTAGATCCCCACAGGTGACCCGATTTTACACACACTTTATCTTTCTCTACGAAGCCTTAAACAAAGAGAATGTTCTGATTCTTTAGAAAGGTGAAAAACAAAATCTGCGTGAGTCACTGCAAGTGACTTAGGGGAGGGTGAAGCCTGACAGTATTGCAAACCCTAACTTCTGGGGACTTGACGCGGCTCGAAAAAAACCCAGTAATTTCTCGAGGGCCAGACAGTCCGAACGGTCCGACAGAGAAAACCCGAAGGGCCGAGAAGTCTAAAGACTCGAGAGGTCCAAACAGTGTGACAGACACGAAAAGCCGGGAGGGCCGAAAAGTCTAAAAGTCCCGAACGGACCAACAAACCCGTGTGGCCCAACAGGCTCCACCGTCTGGACGGGCCCGACAAAATCGAACGGATCGAGAGACCCGATTGATCGGATGTAGGCCCGAAAAGCCCCGACTGGAAAACCCTCGCGCAGGCTTCTACCACAGGTGACCTGGGAGGGGGGAAAACCCGGCCTTGCAAACACGTTTGCTTCCTCTAAGAAGCTCAAAAGCAAACAGAATATTTTGCTTCCGTACAAAGGTAGAAATCGAACTCTGATTAAGTGACCTAGAGACATGGCGAAAAGTGACAGTGAGTCACCTCTGCTTAGTACTATTGAACCACGTTATCTCCCTCTAAAAAGATTAAAAGGAAGAGACCAATTTAAGCTTCCTCCAACAAGGTTAAAACGGAGAGGAAAATTTCGTTTCCTTACAGGGGTGGGAAACGAAGATCGATCGTGGATTTCCTCTGAGAAAGTCGGAAGGAAGAGAAGCTTAAAGTTTTGATTTTCAGATAATTTCAGAAAATTCCTTACAACCCAAATGCTGCGGGATTCCTTGGTTTCCGCTTAGCGAGATGTGGGGAGGTTAAATCAAACTAATTGTATAAGACTTGTTGGCAAAATGTAATATGAACCTTCCCCCGTGTGTCAATAACCCCATCTTACCTAAGTTCAAATCAGATTAGATCATCATTGTTCTAAAAGCAGCAAAAATATCGATTTCGTGAATTCTCTTCTGGTTATTATTTCTCTATGATTCAATTAAGAAAACTACCGTTATTTAAAAAAATAAGTTGATTACACATTGTATAAACCGCAAATTTAAATTTTTTATTCTGCATTGATTTTGCAACTTGCTAAGCATGACATTATAATAGATTAGATATTTGTGATTTATTTGTATCCAGAAGCTTGAAAATCCTTACTGATAAAACAGGTCTTTATGTGTAATCCGTAAATAATTAGATAGGGATTCCCTCTTGTTAAAGCCAGATGTTGGTAATCGTTACTTCCTATTCGTACTACGCTTATTAACTTTTAAGCTTTACATGACATGATGTTAAATTACATGAAAACGTAGATCGAGAATTGGATAAAAATATTCCGAACGAGAAAGAAAGATAACATTTCGCTAAAAATGATAATTTCTTCTTTTCTTATCTCCTCCTGCAGCTCGCTGGTATAATTCTAAAAATGATTTTAGTCCTGAAAACAATGTTCTTGTAATTAGCCCGCTGAAAGATTTGAGATTCCTAAATGATACTTCAAAACAAAACAAAACAAAAATAAAGTTCGTACCTAATTATGACATAAGTAATGACGTATTTACTGCAAATTTATAAGAGCAGCTAGCGTCCCGTCCCCAATCCAATAATGAATAAAATAACAGGCATTCATTGAACCACACATGCACGCACACATTCACATAATAAGAGCACATCTGCTCCGAAGATGGTTAATGATACGATGTCCCAACATTTTATTCCTTAGTTAACACCACGCGCTAAATTTAATCACATTTCCACATAAGCAAACACACTTTACATGAAAAAATAACATTTTTATTATTTCTTTTCAACCACTGCTTGTTTACGGAAATAACCCAACACCACACCAAATTCTTCTCTTCTTGCGCATTTTATTCCTCCTCTATGGGAAGATGATTGTTATTTTCCCTTGTGTATTTGCGGTAAACATAAAGCTCCAGCTCGTTTAACTTTCTTTGATTATTTTCTTTAGAGAGGAAAAAAGTTTATTTTTAGGAAAAAATTAACTTAAGTCCCAAGCGCCGGGGGTTTATTGTAAGTTCGTTTAACTTTCAGCATTCCCCTGCCGAAACGATCGAATAGACAGATTTCCCATGTTCGAATAGCAAAAGGGAAATCAACAAAAAGGCTTGTTTTCGTCTAGCTTTCCCGTTTTTTGCGTGAACTCACCCGAGCGTAATAACAACATTAAAGTTAAGGATGTCAAATGAGAAAACCACATCAGAGTGGTTGGTGAATAAATCCTGACAAATTAAAGAGGATGCACCCTCACTGTATAGAAGCGGTACGTTTCTACTGCAGATATTTCCTTATGGTGGAGTAGAGAGAAAATTAATCTAGCACCACGAGGGAAGAGGGCCCTTTTCTATGTCGTGTTGCGTTGTGCTGGTATGTATGTGTGTCTGTGATTATCTCTGATGAATGTAGATGAGGCGGATAGCAATTTCATGTGCAAGTACGTGGCTCGTTTACGTTAATTAAATTATGCGCATTGAGATCATCTGGTCGTTTGATATTATTCGATGCTCTTCCTCGTATTAAATTCACATTATGCTGGTGATATATTGGCTGTTTTCGGTGCAGCGGAAATTATAGTCTTGCTAATGATGATTCTCTTTTATCGATTCCGAATTTTTAACGAAGAGTGAATGAAATCGGCCAAAAAGTGTTGTTTTTGAAAGACGAGAAGGTACAAATTGATGCAACGAGAAGTTTTTTAAAAATATTCTTAGTAACAAGTTAATTTTAATTTCTGAGCAGAGTTGAGATTCTGTGCACTGATAGAACTAGAGACCTGTTTATAATTCTACATGTTTCGCTAGTCTTTCTGTTTTACAAAATATCAAGTTTCTAGGACGCCCGGTATATCTGAATTATCATTAAAATTAACTTAATCGCATTCTTCTTGAACCCTCCAACATTTTTGAGATTTATTAACGCGCCTGAAATTTCAATATTCATTCCGTAATGATCCTTCAAGAGGATTATAAAATGAACTAGTTGTTTTATAAATACGCGTATCAAGTGCTTTAATAAATTTATAATGAAGTGTATTTCAAGTGTATTTCGTCCGAAAAGCCAGAGCCTGTCAAACCAGCCAGCCAACCAGAGAGTCGACAGAGTACGGAAATTCAAAGTTTACAGACCTTTAATAATTAATTCAAGAACCCTTCTTAAAGTGCATAATTACAAAAATTATAAGATTCAAGCAGCTATAGGTCTTTAAAGGGTTCTGCCAGCTTTCACTAATATAGGAATAGGATACGTAGTGCAATTATTGCCATTTTATGTAGTATTTAAAGTTGGAAAGGGGGAAATAAAAATAAAAAATTAAATTATGCAGAGAAAGGGAGAGTTATTACTTAATTGCGAGAAAATTCCAATTTTAAATGTTTCTAAATGCTTTTCAGGAAAAATTTAAATGAAATTAAATTAGGAATATTTTAAAAGCCATCTGCTAATAAAAGCAATTGTTTTTAACAATTTTTTTAAATATTCTTTCGTCCTTGTATTCGACTGTTTTTTAGTCATTTCCACAAGAGTCGTTTAGCTTATTTCATCTTCTGACCGGCAACTATAGTCAGGAGGAAAAACAATCTCTCTACTCTTTTCAACCAATTTTCTAAATACAGACAGGTTATTATCCTTAGTTTTACAGGTATTTTAGTGATTTTGCAAATCCATGAGCTTTGTCGCAATTTCCTGATTTCTTGCGCTCTTGGTCAGTATCTGATAGGCAACCAGGAAGCTCTTTCACATCCATAATGGCTTATCAGAACTCGTTTTTCAAGTATCTTTAATAGTCTTAGGAAAATGATGAGTCTTGCCTTGATTTTCTTGCGTCTTATCGTCTTAGTCAGCTCTTAATATACTTCTCGCAGGTGTTTCTACATCCATAATGACTTACCAGCACTCGCTCTTAAAGAACCTTTAATGCTCTTGGGAACTGATGAGTCTTGCCTTGATTTTCTTGCTTCTTATTGTCTTGGTCAGCTCTTAATGTACTTCTCGGAGGTTTTTCTACATCTGTAATGACTTACCCGCACTCGCTCTTAAAGAATCTTTAATGCTCTTGGGAAATGATGAGTCTTGCCTTGATTTTCTTGCTTTTTATCGTCTTGGTCAGCTGTTAATATACTTCTTGGGGTTTTTTCTAAAATCATAATGACTTACCAGCACTTGCTCTTAAAGAATCGTTGATGGTCTTGGGTACTGATGAGTCTTGCTTTTATATTTTAGCTTCTTATCGTCTTGGTCAGCTCTTAATATATTTCTGGAAGGTTTTCCTACACCACAGTAGCTTTTAGCACTCATTCTTAAAGTATCTTTGATATCAGCCCTTAATATACTTCTCGGAGGTTTTTCTACATCCATAATGACTTACCAGCACTCGCTCTTAAAGAATCTTTGATGTTCTTGGGAAATGATGAGTCTTGTCTTGAGTTTCTTGCTTCTTATCGTCTTGGTCAACTCTTAATATATTTCTCGAAGGTTTTTCTACATGCATGGTGACTTACCAGCACTCGTTCTTAAAGTATCTTTGTTTGTCAGTTTCTAATATGTTCCTGGGAGGCTTTAAGACAGTCATAGTAACTTAGCATTTGTTTTTAAAGTATCTTTAATGGTTTTGTGAACTAAGTTCTTTCTTTGATTTTTTTAGTTTGGTCTTGGAAATTGATGAGTTTTGCCTTAATATTTTACAAATCATCGTCTTGATCAGTTCCTAATATATTTCTGGAAGGTTTTCCTACACCACAGTAGCTTTTAGCACCCATTCTTAAAGTATCTTTGATAGTTTTGCTAACTAAGGAGTTTTGCCTTGCTTTTCAGTTTCTTGTTGGTTTGGGCAGTTCCTAAGGTGTTTCTGGAAAGTCTTTCCACATCTGTGTCAGCTTATCAACATAATTTCTGTTAAAGTGCGTTTAACGTTCTAGAGAATTGATGAGTCTTGCCTTAATTTCTTAGTTTCTTTTCTTCTTGGCCAAATTGTAGTATACTTCTCGAAGGTTTTCTTTACATTTATGGTAACTGTGTGACTTACTATCAACTAGGATCAATTTAGGAAATGGATAAATTTTCTCTTAACTTTGCTCGATTTCTGTCAATTTGATTACTTCCTAATGTAATTTCCATTAGCCTTTGCTCTTCCAAGTGACTTACCATCAACATTTTTATATTTGGTCTTTGCGTTTTGGAAAGTTAATGCATTATTGCTCGACTTTGCTATATTTCTGTCAATTGATTAATTCCGAATGTAATTTCTATTGGTCTTTGTTCTTCAAAGCCACTTACCATCAAAATTTGTATACTTTGTTTTTTTATTTTAGAAAGTTGATGAATTTCTCCTTGATTTGCTAGATTTCTGTCAATTGGTTACTTCCTTATGTAATTTCTATTAGTCTTTACTCTTCCAAGAGACTTACCATCAAAATTTTTATAATTGATCTTATCGTTTTAGAAAGTTGATGAATCTTTCTTTGACTTTGCTAGATTTCTGTCTATTGGTTACTTCCCAATGTAATTTCTATTAGTCTTTGCTCTTCCAAGCGACTTACCATCAACATTTTTATACTTTGTTTTTGCATATTAGAAAGTTGATGAATTTCTCCTTGAATTTGCCAGATTTATGTCAATTGACTACTTCTTCGTGTAATTTCTATTGGTCTTTGCTCTTCCAAGCGACTTACCATCAAAGTTTTTATACTTTGTTTTTTCATTTTAGAAAGTTGATGAATTTCTCCTTGACTTTGCTAGATTTCTGTCAATTGGTTAGTTCCCAATGTAATTTCTATTAGTCTTTACTCTTTCAAGCGACTTACCATCAAGATTTTTATAATTGGTCTGCGTTTTAGAAAGTTGATGAATTCTTCCTTGCCTTTGCTAGATTTCTGTCAATTTTTATAATTGGTCTTTGCGTTTTAGAAAGCTGATGCATTCTTCTTTTACGTTGCTAGATTTTTGTCAATTGATTACTTCCTAATGTAAACTTTCTATTAGTTTTTGCACCTCGAATAATCTATCCTGTAATTTTTGTTAGTTTCCGCACTGCTGAGTGACTTACCATCCAAAGTGCTACAAATAGTTTTTGCGTTTTAGACAGTTGATGAGTTTTCGTTTGGTTTTACTAGGACTTCTTTCACTCTGGTTAGTTCCTAATGTAATTTCTGTTGGGTTTTGCACAGCGAAGTGACTTACCATCAACAGTTCTATAAATACAAATATTTATTTTTAATAGTCTAGTTTTCTACTCAATTCATTTAATAATTTGAATTTAAAAATAGTAAAGATTCGACCAGTATAACACTTGGACACTGATTCCTCTAGTGATCTAGTGGTTAGCATTCCCCGACGCACTAGGGAATTGCTGGTTCGAATCCAGCCGAAAGGCGATTAAATCTTTAAAATTCCAATAAACGTTCTCCAAACGTTTTTGTGATTTATAAAGTTGCTTAGGTTTTCCTTAACTTTAATAGATTTCTGTCAATGCGGTAAGTTCCTAATGTAGTTTCGGTTGTTTTTGGCATGTCTAATCGATCTTACCTTTTTTTATGAATATTCCAATATTCCAATTGCCTTAATAATCTTTATTTGATGGTATCAAAGCTGCATGGATAGTAAACCGCATTGCTTCAGTTACACCAAATTATTGTGTGTCGTTGTTCGTTAATGGAAATTGCATTACTCTGATTGAATGGCAGACAAAAGTTGTACCTTCTCTCTGTCAATTTTTTACTATAAGAATGCCACTAAAGTGTACAATTAGATTTAGAATCGCCTTCACTATACTTTCGCAAATTCAGTTTAATTCTGTTAGTTACTCTATAAGCAAATTGCACTTTAGGTATTGTAAGCGTCTCGTTAATTTGATTAAGCTGATGAAGCCTAGGATAATCCTATTTGAAGAAGAGATTGCACTTGAATTTTCCCGAAGTCTCTTTCTCTTGTGATTTAGTAAGATTGTTATTGCAACAACAACAAAAACTGTTCTTGAAAGTTTCTCTGTAATAATGAAAATCTCATAAACTTAATCTAGTTAGGTAAATATAAAATTTAAGGATTGCGTTAAACCGAAGAGGGTGATCACCCCAGCGGCGTTCCCCTCACTCAGTATTTGCTTATGAGTATGAGTAACAATAATTAATAAATTATTATTAGCAGTGTGCTTTCCATTTTTAGTAAAATCCCTTCGCAACCCATTTATAACAACCACCAATAAATACGTCAAAATCAAACATCAATATGAAACGTGTTCAATTCTCCTGGCCCCCTAATGGCCCTTCTTGGATCAAAGATCAATCTTTTGGAATTCACCGCTAACAACCAAACTGCAAGTTTAATGTCGGCCACGAAATGTAGTTCCATTTTTCTCCCTTTGCATTTGTGCGTGTCGTCCTATTCACTCTCACTTTTACTAATACGACTAGCAAGTGAATGAAGACGAGGGAGGGGTTGTTGCACTTTATATTATATAATATATAAAGAGGAAGAGAAGAAGAAATGGGAAGGAAGGTTCGAATATACCGCTATCGATGACTCAGAAGAGGGTGTATTTTTCTGTAGTGTGCAATCAGGGGTCGGATTCCAGGGGTGGCGACTTGCATGATTGAGATGACCGAGGGAACGAATGCGTTACATAAAAATGTGAATTTATTCGGTTTTATGCGAATAAAACGATTTTTTATTGTTAGTGTTATGTTTGGTGCTCACGAAGGTGGTTTATTTATTGTTATTTGTATCTAGTTGAATGATATTTTATAAGAAAAAAACGTCTAAAAGATCTTTTATTAAACCTTTAAAATTTATTGAGATTACCTTCTATTATTAAAACGCTAAAACCATTGATGTCATAGAATGATAAAAGGGTTTTAAAACGCGTTACTGTCGTTCCATTTTTCTCTTTAATGTTAATAAAATGTTGCTGCTGCACATCCCCTTTTATACAGTAATAATTTTTAAGCGCCGTGTTTTATGAGGCATTTAAAGAAGAAATTGGAAAAATATTCCTTTATTCACATTTTTTGCATACAATGACGACGATGAATGCTAATGCTTCCTTAATTTTTAAGCAAAAGGCAGCCGGAAAATTTAACTTAAAAAATATTTTCGGTTATTATTATACGCATACCTTAAGATTAACGAGTTGATTTTAATTAGCGATAGCGGATTTTACTGTGTATAGAAATATGAAAAAAAAAGGGGCGTTAAACCTGAACCGTGCTAAGTTTAGATACAAGACAATGTTAAACAGGTTTTTTAAAGAACGCAGCCGGGTAGGGCTTCCATAAAAGTTGTTTTCTTTAGGGAACTTTTAAATAAATGGAATTATTACTGCTTTAGTTTTTTCTAACTGGGGGCAATTAAGAGAACTATTTCAATTTGCAATAACGGAAATTGAAATCATTCCAAACGGCAGCTGACGCATTTCAAATTTATGCCATTTTTTACCTTTTATTTATCATGTTGTTATATGAGAAACAATTTAGGTAAATTGGTGTTTGAATACACTGCATTTAGACTTATAATAACCCGGCTCAAGGGACCAATATAGTTCGGAATATTTCAGAATATTCCTTTTTTAGTTTACCGATCTTAGCGTAAAGTAATTTTTATTGTTTGAAGCAATTTCTGAACTCCCCAACTTGATCCCTTTTAAAAGCTTTGAATTCGGAATTTTCTGACAAAATCTAAAGAGATGGATGGCCAAAAGGTTCTCATGTTTCTATGCAATAACAAATTATAGGTAGATCGATCTACGTTATGATTCGATTGTGTTTGATCTTTGAGCAAACTTATTGGTTTGGTTATACCTTTTTGACATCTACCGTTTTGGCGTTAAACTTTGTTGTTGAACTTTCATGTCTTTTAATGCAAAAATCCTAATCAATATTGCCAAGGAAGCAAGAACTTCTGTTTTGGGCTTAAAAGTAGATATTCTTTAACATTTAAAAGAAGAGAACCCAATGAAAGAATGTGCATGGAAGGTTTTTCTAAATTCATAGTGACTTATCAGCACTCATTCTTATCTTTCATGGTTATGAGTTTTGCCTTGACTTTTTAATTTTTTGTCCGGTTAGTTAGTTTCTAATGTACTCGTATTCAATAGTAGTATTTAAACTATTTTTAATGGTCTTCGGATCTTATGAGTTTCGCCTTGATTTTTTGGATTTTCGTCATTTTGGTCAGTTTCTGATATAGTTCTGGACGGTTTTTATACATCACAGTTGCTTGTCAGCACTAGTTCTTAAAATATTTTTAATAGTCTTGGGAACTGATGGGTCTTGCCATGATTATCCAGTTTCTCCTGGTCTTAAGTCCGTTTTTGATATACTTTTGGAAAGCTCTTTCACATCCATAATGGTTTATCAGCACTGTACTTAAAGTATCTTTGAAGATCTTGAAGTGATTAGGTTTTCCTTGATCCTTTTGTTTTTTGTTCTCTTGGTCAGCTTCTGATACACTTCTGGAAAGTGTTTTCTACATCCATAGTGACTCACATCAATACTCGTTCTTCAAGTATCTTTAGTGATTTTGGAAATTGATGAGTTTTGCTTGGACTTTTGAGTTTTCTGTCTTTTTGGTCAGTTTCTAATATTCTTCTGGAAGGTTTTTCTACATCCATAAGGAGTTATCAGCTCTCGTTCTTAAAGTATCTTTAATGGCTAAAGGGACTGATGAGCCTTCTTGAATTTTTTAGCATCTTGCCATCTTGATCAGTTTTTGATATACCCCTGGAAGTCTTTTTGCACACTCATACTGGCGTATTAGCACTCGTATATAATATTAAAAGACACGAGAACGTCTCTCTCTTTACTCGCTTCTCTCCACTCGCTTACTGCCCTTCTAAGCGGCAACGACGGTTTCGTGTAGTAGGAACGGTCGGGTGGCTTCGCCATCGGACGCGTTGAAAGCTTTGAAAGACTGACGTTTCACCTCCACGTCTTACCAGCGAGTCTTATGGAGCTGTACAGCAACAACTGTGACGGGACGTTTTTCGGTATCGTTTTTCGTGAATTCTCGATGTTTACTTGTTTGGGTCGTCGTATCAGCTTCGAAGTTTTTTGTTTTCTAATGGCGGACAACGGAAAGTTCGTTCAAACTACCCGGAGACTTCCGATCGTCGAAGCCGAAGGCTACCACACCCGTGTTCCAAAAGGGAACAGAACAGAGAAAAGATCAATGATGCAGCCCCAACCGAAACGATGCCGACGGTTAGCGTTAGCGGAATTTCTTGTCTTCTTGGTCAGCTTCTAATATAATCTTAGAAGGTTTCTCTTCATTCATAGTTGCTTATTGGTACTGTTGTTAAAGTATCTTTAATGGTCTTGGAAATTGCTGAGTTTTGTCTCGATTTCTTAGCATTTTGTCGACTCATTATATCTCTGGAACGTTTTCCTCATATCCATAGTGACTTATATACAGTCGTGTTTAAAGTATCTTTAATGATCTTGAAAAGTGGTAAGTTTTGTCTTGATCTCTTAGTGTCTTCGTCTCTTGGTCAATTTCTAATGTAGTTCTGAAAGGCTTTTCTACATCTATAGTGGCTTATGGGCACTCGTTCTTAAAGTATCTTTAATGGTTTTGGAAACTGAGGAGTTTTGCCTTGAATTTCTAGTTTCTTATCGTCTTGATCAGTTGCCAATCTACTTCTTGAAGGTTTTTTTACATCCATAGTGAGTTATCAGCTCTCGTAATGAACAATCTGGAAACCATCAACCGTTTTTGGGTTTTTTTGACAGATCCTATAATTTCAGGAAGGGCTATTCCTATCGAGATGAAACTTTGATAGCTAGATAGAAAGTGGGACTGGTTTTCAAGCAATATGGGCGATACCGACTATTGATTGTCTTTTTCCGGACATATTAATCTAAGGAATGGCTGGCCCTATAGAACTTTGATTGTTAGGTGTGGTGAGGGAATTACTTTGAGATGATCCCGGATATACCAAAGGTGTTGTGTTTTCTTGACAGATGTTTTGTAGCCAGAGCTGGGCAAAGTCGGTCCTTCAGACATTGATGTTATCGCTTTGAAAGACCCAGCACGACATCTGCAAACAAAAGGAAACCTGACCAGTGGCCGCTGAAGGCTGCCGCATTCGTGTCCGAAGAGAGTTAAAAGAATCCGAGCGCCGAGTTTTGTCTTGTTGTTTTAGTGTCTTGTCTTTTTGGTCAGCTTCTAATATACTTCTAGAAGGTTTCTCTTAAGTTGCTTATCGGCACTATTGCTAAAGTATCTTCAAAGGTTTTGGAAATTGATAGGTTTTGTCTTGATCCTTTAGCTTTTTGTCGTCTTGGGCAAGTCTTCATATACCTTATATCAGTTCCGTGGAGTGTCCGTTCGAGGTAGACGTCGGCAGTGGTTCCTCCCAACCTTTCCTTTCTATCCGTGTCAGGCGCGCCCGGCCTCCGGTGGCGTATCCTATAACCTGCCGTTTCCTGGCAATCTTCGTTTGAGGGAGCGAACGCCCAGGAACAGCGTCGGCCGTACATTCGGGTCGACGACCCCGAAGTCCCTTTGCCACTGTCACCGTTTGCGCCTAGCGGCCGCTACCGAACTCATCCTCTATATCATGCAAGAGGGGTGTGGCTCTCGAAAACCATTTGTATGCCACATCACCACCATTATCGCGAGTTTGAGCTCTCCTTGTGTGCACGTTGTTCGTCTCTTTACCATCACCATCGTCAATATGGTTCAACAGCGCCCGCGACAGCCAATGGATATCTAACCATATCCATTGCTCCTGTCGCGGACCCCAACTACGGCCTTCGTAACCACTTTCGACACAATTTGAGTCAATGACCCCTACAACAACATTCTTCGCTGAGACACCACTGCAAGACAACTATCCATCTCTGAAGATCTTATCGACGTCAAATACCACCTCCGCCAGTGAACCGACGTCCGTTTAATATTATCCAGCAACAACTTTTTTCTTATTTTTCGAAACTTCAACGAAGACACGTCCACGCCACTAAGCACCGCACACGCTTCAGGTACTAACATCCAATGCCACCACCCTCAACAGCAATAACATCAACATCAATTCGTCTCCAAAACCGGACGCCGCTACATCACCTTCGACACTGCCAAGGCCCTGCTCATGCAGCCCTACTGGTTAAACTGATTCAAACTACCTTTGCAACCTACAAAGGTTGGACCGGTGTCGATGAACAGGAACGACGGACGTATTCTGCTTGGCTACCAACAAATGTCGTCGTCGTCGTCTTCTCATATCCATAGTGACTTATATATAGTTTTTCAAGTATCCTCAATGATTTTGGAAATTGAAGAGTTTTGCCTTAATCTGCTAGTGTCTTCTTCTCTTCGTCAGCTTCTAATGTAGTATTGAAAGGTTTTTATACATCCATAGTGGCTTATCGACACTCTTTCTTGAAGTAGCTTCAATGATTTTGGAAATTGATGAGTTTTGCCTTAATCTGCTAGTGTCTCCTTCTCTTCGTCAGCTTCTAATGTAGTATTGAAAGGTTTTTATACATCCATAGTGGCTTATCGACACTCTTTCTTGAAGTAGCTTCAATG
>VTPC01001086.1:320831-348557 GCA_011009095.1 Ignelater luminosus
GTTTTGGAAAGTGAGGAGGTTTGCCCTGAATTTCTAGCTTTTTTATCTTTTTGATCAGTTTCCAACTGGAAGGTTCTTCTGACTTTCATAGTGACTTATATATACTCGCTTTTAAAGTATCTTTAATGGTCTTGGAAATTGATGGGTCTTGCCTTGATCTTTTAGTTTCTTCTTCTCTTGGTCAGCTTCTAATTTAGTTCTGAAAGCTTTTTCTACATCCATAGCGGCTTATCGGCACTTTTTCTTGAAGTATCTTTAATGTTTTTGGAAATTGGGGAGTTTTGCCTTGAATTTCTAGCTTTTTTATCGTTTTGATCAGTTCCCAACTGGAAGGTTCTTCTGACTTTCATAGCGTCTTATATATACTCGCTTTTAAAGTATCTTTAATGGTCTTGGAAATTGATGGGCCTTGCCTTGATCTTTTAGTTTCGTTTTCTCTTGGTCAGCTTCTAATTTAGTTCTGAAAGCTTTTTCTACATCCATAGCGGCTTATCGGCACTTTTTCTTGAAATATCTTGAATGGTTTTGGAAAGTGAGGAGTTTTGCCTTGAATTTCTAGCTTTTTTATCGTTTTGATCAGTTCCCAACTGGAAGGTTCTTCTCACTTTCATAGTGACTTTTATATATTCGTTTTTAAAGTATCTTTAATGATCTTGGAAATTGATGGGCCTTGCCTTGATCTTTTAGTTTTTTTTTTTCTCTTGGTCAGCTTCTGATATAGTTCTGAAAGGTTTTCCTATATCCGTAGTAACTTATGGGCACCCGTTCTTTAAGGATTTGTAATGGTCTTGGAAACTGAGAAGCCTGCCGTGAATTTTTTCGATTTCTGCCGTCTTGGTCAGTACTCAATATACCTCTGAAAGGCTTTCTCACATCCATAGTGACTTACATCTTGAATGGCCTTGGAAATTGATGAATTTTGCCTTGATTTTCTAGTTTCTTCTTCTCTTCATATTCATAGTGGCTAAGCACTCTTTCTTAAAGTATCTTTAATGGTCTTTGAAAGTGATCCGTTTTATCTCGATATTTTAGTTTCTTGTCCTCTTGATGAACTTAATAAAAAAAAGTGAAAGCCACTGATGGAATTAATAATTTGAAAATGTTTCCTTCTAGGTCGCTAGACGTACCTCAGGACATAATTCATTCACGTAATTAATTGCTTCATCTGTCAGTTAGTTGAGCGTTATTATTGGAAGCTGATACTTGACGTTTTGGTCCTTTGAGTCGTCTATTCATGTAGTTTCATACGTTTATTTTGAGGGTAATCATTATTTCAATCTGTTCGTCTGTTTTCTTGGAAAAAAAGGAATTGAGTCATCATTAATTAGAGCTAGCTATTTTGTTTCGTTTTGCAGTCGGTCATTTTGGTATCTTTCCGTAATTTGTTTTTGCTGATTGTACACAATCACGAACAAAGCATTTAACATCTGTAAATTTAAATCGAAATTCCTCGGTCGAAATAAAATTTATCACATCCCCAAGTTAAGAGCTCAATAACAGTTTGAAAGCCCTGAAAAATCGCGCAGGGTTTGAACTTATCGGACGAGAAAACGTTTTCAACTTAATCCGGGTTGGCCTAGATTGTCTGGAAGAAATTTAAAACAAAAAAAAGGAGCGATCGTGGGAGTTTTTATATTAAAGGAAAAGGAACAGTTTTATTAAAGTTTTTAAATGGAAATACAAATTCATATTTTGTGGGATTTAATAATTTATTTATAAATTTAAAGAAACAAAACAAAACAAAACATGGTTAGATAATACAATTTAACTTGGAAATTCAACTGTTTTAACTCGTTTTGTATTTTAAACCGACTGGTATTGTAATGGAACCACATGCATTGAACAGATGATACCGTAAGGCTATTATTAAATTTTGTTTTAACAAAAAGAGTATTCCGTTGTTTTTAATAATGGCAAATCGAAATAAAAAAGAAAGTATGCGGAACAAGAAGCGTTTTATACCAACTTTTGTTGTCATATGCTCACGTTTTTCTTTCTTATTATAACAACAATAACAGTTGTGGTTTTTTTACATATTTTTCGAGGCTCTCTCGAAAAAGAAATTTATTGAAGCTTGAAAAGTGTTGAGGATATTGAAGCGTTTTGTACTACTTATTTTCGAGCTTATGTAAATATGCACGAGTGAAGCAGTGGAGAAAAATGGAGAGATAAAAAGGCAAAGCTATTTTTACACCGAGAAAGAATGCTTTTTACTCTTTTACTGAAACTTTTAGGAATTTCATGTTGTCATCAATCCTTTTATACTAATAATGTGTTAATGGAAATCCAGTTTGAAATCTGAAATTAAATAGTTGAAGCCAACTGTACTTCCCCAAACAACGCATCCCACGCAAACGAGATGCAAAATGAAAGATAATTAAATTCCAGATAATGAAAGATCAATAAATCACCTTTTCAAAGTTTTCCCCTCCTGTAAAAACGTTATTTATTATTTATTGTAAATTAACTTTGACCTTCTTTACCTTGCCTAATTTGCATGTACGGCTTTTACCAAAAACGAACAACTTATAATTACATCTTTAAAGTGTACTTACATACAAAATGGCTTTGGTGTTTTATTCCTATGAGTTCAATGATCTTAACTAATTAGTGACCGCTTCGTGCATGGATGTTTTTATTGATTTATGGTCAATTATGTGCTTTAAGTGATTTGTGAAATTGTACATGACGGTTGTATTTTATAATATTAAACCTATATGTTATGACAGATTTAATCAATCAAATAGATATTATATTAAGAATTTTCCTCCTTGATAATAGGATTTGATTAAAGTAATTTTAAATTGATTCTCTTGATTCCTCTATAAAAGAAAATATATTTTTGGCGCCATCAATCTCTTACTTTTCTATTATTATTTGTTGTAGTTGGCGGGAGAATTGTTATATATACTATGCCTTTAGACGTTTGATCATAGAATCAAAACTGGCAAAGTCTCATTTTCATTATTTCTTGATCCTTCAAGTTTTTGACAAAACTTGACAAAGAAAACTTTGTTTCATTCAAAATTTGACCTGATTTGCAGATTTTTACCATCTGAACATGATAGTAGATCCTGAAAACTATATTGACTTTTGTCTGAAACACTCCTATAACTTACCGTGATATGGAAAAATTCTCAGAGCTAACCCAAGTTGGATTTGGCGATTTCTACTGGTTTCTATACAGTGTGTATGTACAGTCACTACCGAAGCTAATCTTACCCAGTCAGTGAAGACGCTAGAGAAACTTCAGACCTCAACAAAAAAAAAATTCATAGCCTGAAAATGAGAAGACGTAAGAGGATGAAATTGTGCTGGTAAACTTCTACAAAGTGTTCGTAAATGTTTCTGGGCCCAGTTGGCAATGAAATCCAAGTTTGATGTGCCGCCTTGTTGATTTATTTCAACAACTAATACGTATTTGTTTTCTGTCATTTGTCAATTGCAAATGTCATTGTCCCGCATTTAGCAATTTAGATAATTTTATGCTGGAATTTGTTGTATCGTTCCATATTTTTTTCTCTAATTGCACTTATTGTACGAAAAAGTATTTTTCGAGACTAAAGTTGTAAATTTATTAACAACTAATTTTAACTTATTAATTCTTAAAAAAAATAAGATTAGACAGCCATCACAACAACTATGCAATGCGTGTAACGTGACAAACATTCTAATACAGATCCTGTTGCATGATTTATGAACACTTTGTATATTACACCTCCAAACGTACTTGCTGCATTGACTAACGGTCGAAATTCAAATGGAACGAAATCTTGATTTTTAGGGCGAGGAAAACTTGGCCCGCAACTTACTCATCATCGATGGGTGAGATTTCAAAACGGCGGACGGTGGATGTAGACCCGAAAACTTTTTTACCGTTTCTAGGTGATCACTTCTGCTTTACGTGACGAATTAGAGACTGAAATGCTCAACAATTGTACTCTGTTTCCTTTTCAGTCATATTCTGAATATTTGGATGTAGACGACGATCGACGCAATGCGCAGCAGAACGGAAATCGTTAGTTCTTCTGCTTTTTTGCGCTAAGTATTTTTGTTTTTCTCAATTTTTTTCGTCGAGAATTGTATTCGTTTTTAGTTCTCTTGGACTAAAGCGAAACCCGATGTTGTGTGAGCGTGTAACCCAGTTTGTGTTCTATTTATTTCTTTTAAAAAAGTATAATAGGGGTAGGCCGTGGCAGAGCATAGCCCGACCCGTGTTCGTTGATTTTTTGCTCTCTTAAGAAGATTAATGGAGGGCGAATCCCGATCCTGAACCAGCAGCGTAACCCGACTCTTCTTTGTTTTAGTCCTTCAAATAAGGATAAATGAAGGTGAAGCCCAACCTTGGTTCGTTTTTAGTTCTCTTAAGAAGCTTAATTAAGACGAAGCCCTAGCTTGAGCGTGTAACCCAGTTTGTGTTTGTATCTTTTTTTAAGAAAGTGTAATAGAGGCAGGTCGTGTCGGAGCATAGTCCGATCCGTATTCGTTGTGTTTTTGCTCCCTTAAAAAGATTAATGTAAGGCGAATTACGATTTTGAACCAACGGCGTAGCCTGACGTTTCTTTGTTTTAGTTCTCTCAATTAGGATGAATGAGGGCGGAGCTCGACCTTAATTTGTTTTTAATTCTCTTAATAAGATTAATTAAGAATGAAGCCCTAGCTTGAGCCGTGGGAGGTAGATCATGGGAGAGCGTAGTCTGACCCGTGTTTGTTTTTAGCTCTCCCAAGAAGGTTGAAGGAGAGCGATGCTTGACGTTGAGGATGCAATACGATCCATGTTTGTATCCGTTTCTTTTAAGAAAACTAGTGGATGGCGAATCCGATCACTGTTCGCTTTTAGTTCTCTTAAGAAGCTTAATTGAGAGCGAAGCTCGAGTTTGGTAGGCCGCGAGAAGGTGTAGTCTGACCTTTGTTCGTTTTGTTTTTCTTTAAGAAGGTTAATTTCGCGCGAAGCCCCATCTTGGATCATAGCAGAGCGTATCTCGACTCGTTTTTTGTTTTTAACTCTCTCAAGCTTAACAGAGGGTGACGCCTAGCGTTTGGCCTCCGTAGGTGACTTGGAAAAGGGAGTAACCCGATCATGTTTGTATTCATTTATTTTAAGGGGCTAATGGAGGGCGAAGCCCGAACTCGCGCCAACCGTAGGATGAGTATTCCGATGCGTATTCGTTTTTAACTTCCTTAAGAAGGACAATGGAAGTCGAAGCCCCATTTTGGACCGTGGTAGGGCGCAATCCGATCCGTATTCGTTTTTAGTTCTCTTAAGTGGCTTAATTGAGGATGAGGCCGGACTTTGGACCACCGAAGGTAAGCCGCGGGAAAGCGTTAGTTTTGTTTTCTTTCAAGAAGGTTAATTTCGCATGAAGCTCCATCTTGGGTCATAACAGAGCGCAGCTGGACTCATTTTTGTTTTTCAAGTCTCTCAAGCTGGCGTTTGGGCACCGTAGGTGATTCGGAAACGCGACTAGCCCGATCATGTTTGTATTCAGTTCTTTTAAGGGGTTGGAGGGTGAAGCTCGGCCTTGTACCTCCCGTAGGACGGAGTATTCCGACGCGTGTTCGTTTTTAACTTTTTAAAGAAGGATAATGGAATCGACGCCCAACATGGGCATAAGGAATTATGAGAAGAAGAAGAACGATAATGGATGGACGTGATAGCCCGATGCGTTTTTGTTTTAAACTTTCTTGAGAAGGTTAATTGAAGATAAAACCTTACACTGGGTGGTCTGTGAAAGGATGAGTCGGTATTTATTTCTTTTAAGAAAATAATGAAGTGACTCCGATAGATGACTGTTGCAGGCAGGCATATCCGTTTTTAGTGGAAGAGGGTTAATGGACGTAACAGCATAGCGGCGTGATGTTCATTATACAGGGTGTTTTCAAAATGAGTGCAAATATTTGGCAGGCGCATTTCTTGACGGAAACTAAGCCTACTTTACCTGATAACTATCTTGCCTAAAATACAACGTTTTCGAAATACAGGGTGTCAAAGTTTTATTTAAAATATCTTGTTTTCTCGATATCTCAAGAACGAGATGAGATATCGGAATGAAATCTTCTACAAGCTTGTTACTCCAAGGTTTCTACTATTTTAGGTAGTTTTTAGTTTCATATCTCTAACAGGTTACGCCATTGAAAAATTAAGAATTTTATTTTTGGAATCAACAAATGCCCTCTTGCATTTTTTCCGTAGAATGCGTCATTTTCGAGTAAAATTGAACTATTCACAATCTCTTAAATTCACTAACTCACGTGCACCGTTTTCGAGATACAGAGTGTGCAAGGTTCATAAAAAACGAGAAATTCTAAATTAAATTTGACTTTTGGATCTTGAAATGGTGCACTTTAAGGAAAAAAGTTGTATGACGAGGCTAATTTTTGCGAAGGAATGCAAGGCGAATCAGTAAGAATCTTTACTCGTTGAAGGCGTTACCCAAACGATAAAAATCTATAAATAAATTGTATAAGCATTATAACCATTGTGACTCGGAGAAATAGTATTAAATGACTTACATTGTAAGTTTTTTGTTTTGGTATTGTAATCTTTTCTTTTTATCTTCTTACAACTTCTCATTGAATTAAAAATGTCTTTTAAGATACATAATGATGCTTTAATGGCTATCAAATTGATTATTTTTCTATACATTCTTTCGTGAGAACCGATAACCCCTGTTAACCTCACATCATTTTGAGAGACAACGGGAATTTTTCAAGCTAATCTATATCAATTTCTCTTAAGATCTTTTTTATACTTCCTTTCATGAATGTAACCACACGATTTGATTTGTTAATTTAGGTTAAACGTCCATTTATGTATGGGTAATATAACATACGAGCACAAAAACAACACACAAGACTTGAATAATTATGATTATTACAAAATGCAAAATAGTTATAAAGTGAATGGTAAAATTTGTGTCACGTAATTCTTGTATCATTCATGATAAATCTAAAACTTTTTGTCCTGAATAAATTTCACAAAAGGAATTAAAAACAAGAATAAAAACACGAAAAATGTGATCAGTTTACGGTTATGAACTGTGAGATTGTTGGAAATTCTCATTGTACCATGTAACCAAACCCCAAAACTTGTCGCACGCTGACTGAATCTTCAATCGAATTGTTTACATTCGAATTGTTACAAAACCGTCAGGCTCTGTCACTTGCACACATTACAAAAAAAGTGGCTATTTCCTCATCATCAGCGTGTCTGTGGCTACTATGTGTGTAAAATTATAAAGAGTAGGCTTGTTTTAATCAGGAAGTTAATCGAACATCAAAGTCTAATAAACTAAATCCGTTCTTGCTTGCTGTTTTGTTTATCATTGGGTTTCCGGGATTTAAATTTAGAACTAGCAAGAAATGACTTTAATAAATCCCAAATCAAATGTAACAAATTACGTTGATAAAATGCACATATTTACATTCGGTCCTGATTGCGAGAAACAGAAACGTTTTGTATAAATACAAGCTCGAATGTTTGCACAGCATGCATCCAACAAAGTCAAACGCGCTCGAAAGGGACTCATAAAAGCGAACTTCTAAACTTCATTAATCATACCTACAGCACGCCAAGTCTTCAGATTCCGTTTTTAAACCGGCCAAACGTAAATATACATTAAGATGAAGATTCCTCCCAACTGATTAATGCATCCTCATAATGTAACTCACTAAATAATGCTTGCGGTATCATGCGAAAAGTTTCGGAAGTTTGCGATGTAAACAAAATTTCTAATTTGTTGGAATTAAGAAATTTATTTTGTGCCTAAAAATCATAAAATAATAATAATAATAATGTTAAATATTGGAAAGCTTCCAAATTGGGGTTAAGACGTATTAAGATTGATTAGCTTGAATGGGGAGTATATAAAGATGAACATTTCATAAGCTTGTTCTTCAGAATGGAACATAAAAGAGAGTTCTTCTTTTTTTTAGTGCTTTTGTTGGAAACTTCTTGAGATTGACCTATTTTGCTCGGTTATACATCTAAAGGAAACTTATCCAATGTTTCTGGCGTAATTCAGTTTTACATAATACAATAATAAAGAGATTTTTGATGCCGGGCAAAAACGAATGGCGATGATGAAACAAAGAAAACTGGATGAAATATTATAATCTCGTTTTTAGATTTATGTACTATTCGTGTAATGGCGATTTAAAACGCTGAGAAGCCTTATTTCAATTTGATTTTAGTCGGAAACTCATTTTATATATTTTTTTTCATACTTTCTTGGAATTTCTCCAGTTTGGAATTTGATTATTTCTCTTCTTCATACTGTTTCTTACACTTATAGTATATCTGGGTCGTTTGCGTTTTCTAATCTTCACATTTTTACAGAATTTATTACTCGCTTGCATGATCCACCCACATGAGGAGTCACCTGGTGGTATAAAATGCCGAGTTAAATTTCTTAACCATTAACCTTCTCTGCTAACACGCATGAAGGTTAAGATAAGTCTTTCTTGTCATATGACTTTTTTTCGTAAAGTGCACCGTTGCCAAGATACAGGCTGTCTAAGTTTCACTTAAAATTTCTAGTTTTCTTAATATTTTAAGAACAAACTAAGATATTGGGATGAAATTTTCTAGATATTTGTTACTACAATAGGTGTCTACTGTTCTACATAGTTTTGCGTTTTGATATTCTTATCAGAGGCGCAGAATTGAGGGTGTTCTAGCCCCCCTTACGCTAAAAAAATTGTTACGCCACTAAAACATTAAAAAGATTCTTTACTTTCAAGATCAGCAATCAATTTGAAACAAAAAGTTACTCTTGCTTTTTTTTTCGTAGAATGCATCATTTCCGAGTAAAATTGAATTTTTTCAAAACCTTTTAAGTTCAACGACCTATGGCAATGTCATACGTCATCTCGAAAACAAAATATAATTATTTGCATTGCATTTCTCGACAAAAACTAAGTCTTTTTTGTCCTATAACTTTTTTTCCTAAAGTGCACCGTCTTCGAGATACAGGGTGTCAAAATCTCTCGTCTTTAATTAAAGTTTGACACTCTGTATCTCAAGAATGATGCAATTTAGGGAAAATACTTTACGAGAAAAAAGACTTAATTTTTGCCGAGAAATGAAAATAATTTAGTTTTATTTTTCAGTGGCGTAACAATTTTTCTGAACCTGTTCACCCCTAATTCTACGCCTCTAGTAACGATACCAAACGCAAGACTACGTAAAATAGTAGACACTTTAAAGTAACCAACATGTAGGAAATTTCATTCCGATATCTCATTTTGTTCTTGAAATATCGAGAAAACAAAAAGTTTTAAAAGAAACTTTAACACCCTGTATCTCGAAAATGGTACACTTTAGTTAGTTAGTTGTATGGTAAGAAAGGTTTGACTCTAAACAAATGAAGATATTAAAATAACAAAAAACACCTCGATCTATTTATACAGAGGAATATTAGAATACATAATTCAATCATAGAGGTCGCTGTATTCGTTCTCACACATATAACTACAAAATCTTAAATGGCACCTTACTTTTGCGTTTCCTTCTCAATTCTTAATATTGAACCATTTATTGTAACCCTTTGGGATGCCACAACGGTTTTTCCGATCAGACAATAGCTATTAATGTATCTAGAGAGCAAAGTGCATCTTTGTCAGGAGATATTTAATAAGCAATGTGCTGCTGCAATGTTTTACGGATCAAATGAAATCTTGATACGTTCTGTTGAAGATTTTAGCACTCATTCACAGAAAACTCAAGAATATTTTCTTTCGTCCGACTTCTTATTTCCTTTTCTTGTTCAATATTTAATTTGCCCTGCGAAAATGCTGACCTTATCGCTAGAACTGTTTACCTGTTAGTTGCTGACAGCGGTTTTGGAAAAAACACGGCAACAGTGAAGCAAGTCATCAAAAAACCAAAAAGTTGTAAAATCTGTACTTCTAGAGATTTATTGCCTACTCTGGCAACACTGGTTGCAACTATTATTTACTTCCTTTTTCGTCATATTTTCAAAAATTTTTCCAAACTCGGAAGTCTCTCAGTATCTATATGAGACTTGGATTGATACCAGTAGTGGGGAAACGACTTGCAGATAATTTTGTTTTGTTTTTATTTGACAGTATCCGTATCAAGGAACGGTTGGTCCTATCGAGATGGAATTTTGATCGATGGCAGTGGAAGGAGAGTGATCTTCAGATGATCCAGGCAGCGCCGATCGTCATTTGTTTTTTTTGACATATATGCAGTATCTCAAAAACGGCTGGTCCTAGTGAGGCGCAACTTAAGATTGTCAGGAGGGATGGGGGACAGTTTTGACAGATATTGTATATTTCCGGAATTGATCATCTGAGCACCATCGATCGTCTTTTGTTTTTTCTTGGCATAGATATCATATCCTTGGAACGACTGGTGTTAATAAGATAAACATATCATATCTCAGCAACGGCTGATCTTAGCGAAGTGGGACTTGGATTGATAACAGCGGAAGGGAGGCAGCGTACTACTGATCGATTTTTGTTTTTATGCGATAGATGTCGCGTATCTCAGGAACGGTTGTTCCTATCAAGATGAGACTTTGGTTGTTGGTAGTGGTAAGGGATGAGTGACTTTCAGACAATCCACGCAGAACCGATCGTGTTTTGTTTTTTTCTTTTGACAGATAGTCTATATATCTCGGGAAGAGTTGGTCCTATCGAGATGGGACTTTGATGGCAGCGGTAGGAAAGCGACTCTCAAGTTATTAACGCACAATCGACTGCCTTTTGTTTTTTTTTTGACAGATGCCATATCTCGGTAACGGCTGGTCCTAGCGAAGTGGGATTTTGGTTGAGAGTAGTGGTAGGAATGTGGCTTTCGGATGATCTGGGTGATACTGATCGTCTTTTGTTTTTATACAATAGATGCCTTGTATCTCAGGAACGGTTGTTGCTACCGAGACAGGACTTTGGTTGTTGATAGTGGTAAGGAAGTGAATGGCTTTCGGGTAGGTAATCCACGCATAACCGATCGTGTTTTGTTTTCTTTTAACAGATATATTATATATCTGGGGCACGGTTGTTCCTATCGATTTAGAATTTTGATTGATGCCAGTAGTGGAGGAGTGACTTCAGGCAGTTGCCGCACAGCTGATTGTATTTTGTTTTTTTTTAAGACAAATATTACGTATCTCAGGAACGGTTGTTCCTACCGACATGAGACTTTGATGCCAGTAGTGAAAAAGTGGCGTTTAGACAATTCACGTATAATAACTGATCGTTGTTTATTTTATTTTTTTTGCGTATCTCAGGAACTGCTCAATAGTTTTTGAGTTACAAAATCAACTTCGAGCTTGAAATTGGTTTGATTAACTAGATATCCTGTGAGCTTAGAAGCCATTGTCATTCTTCACATGCCTGCGGTATGACTTCCGATAGATATGTCACCACAGTTCTCGTTATTTCAATGTCAAATGAAAAATTTGAAACTCGATTAATGATGATAAATGATACCGTGAAATTAATTGTTAATAGTATTACTTACGCGAGCCGTTCAAAAATATTTTTGTAGAAGTAACACAAAGTTATGTATTTCATATGTTCATAACTTACATAAACCGATAACGTATTACACGTATTAACGTATAACGTATTATTAATAAAACTCTGAAAAAAATCCTTTTTTTAAATCTCCTTCAGATAAATTACCGAAACAGCCGTTCAAGTTCTCATGCTATTATTTTTGCTTCCTTTTTGTTCTAATATCCATCTCCCCTTTTATTGTTAAAATCCATCAAGCCAATTTTCTTCTTTTTTAATGGCATTCTCACGAAGCGGCGCGCACTTACTTGCTGTTTGTATAGTATAGTAAGTACATATACATTACTCTCTCTCACTCCCGGCTAGTAATTGCTCTGACATATAAAACATGCCCTTTCAAAGTTTTTCCAGGCTTCGGGTATTTATGAAAATTAGATTACATTTTTCCACCCGGGGGTTATTTGATATATAGAAGCTGAAGGCGAAATTTTTATGTCGACACCACGTTGTAAAAACTTTTTTTTGCCAACGTTACACTGTGTGTGTCGTTCTATTCAATTCGTATACATAAAAGAAGCCTTTTTTGCAAGCCAAGGTGTTATTTTATGTTTTTTACTACACTGAATTGTGAAAAGGCTTAACAGCAGCGTGAAATATTTAAAAAAAAACTTCCTTTAGTCCGAAGATTGTTTTATGATATTGAAGCGACAATCTGCAGGCGAGTGTTTGTCATTTGAGCAATTTATGCATTTTATATTCAGTTATTAATGGTTTTTAGGGAAACCAAATTTGACCTAACCTAACTTGATTTTATTGCGTCTCTTACAAACGTAATACATTTTTACAACAATTGTTCATTATTTTAGCATTTTGTTATCTTGCTATTTTCTTACAAGCACGCTTTCCAACAAGATAAAACGAAGAAGCATGAAAGATAGAAAGCAAATAGAAAGGATGACAGAATAGTAATAAAAGAAGAAGGAATGATAGTGGAAAATCCTGAAAGTCATCCGAAACAGAATGATGAGAAATTAGATATCATATTGGTGACCATCAAAAGAATGAGCGACAGATTTGAAAGATTTGATCGCACAATAATAAATTACCTTAAAAACAAGAAAATTATTCTACGTTGCGTTTGTTGGCTATTTGGACATCATCCAGCGCAATATATGTATGTTTCGGTTCAACAAAATACTCGAAATTCTAGATTTTTAAAGAGTAGATTTTTACTACTCCTTGTATAATTAATTCGTTTATTCTTATGCAATACGACTTCCTAACCTTTTCACGATGGCGATGAATATTTTAAATCGCGAGTTCCATTTTTATTATTTTGGTCTCTTAAGTTAAAAATACATCACTACGTATAATACGAGTTATATGATATCATAAAAATCCCCAACATTTCTCACAAGCAGCTTAGATTTCCAAAAGAATGCGTTTTATGTGTCTCTGGCGATCCGGGCGAACCCCCCAACACGTTGTATAATGGACCGACACGTGGTTTGTGTTACAGACTTTTGCTCACAGGAATCGAACCAAGGCGATGAGAGAAATATTTCATATGTGTTCGTTTTATCCTTGTTTAAACTTGAAAACGAAATTTACTGAGATTGGAAATTTTTTGATGAACTCTCGGTGTGTGAACGAACTTGTGTGATGTGGAAATTGAAAGCCGCCCCATGTGGAATTATAATTATAATAATGCGACCTACACGCTAGCAATAATACGTGATACGTGTAGCAATTTATAATCGATCAAAATCCATTTTCAATTCCTCTTACATTAGACGAGCTACTCATTCTTTTTTCCCATGTGCATGGTACACCCAAAAAAGCGCAAAACAAGAAACAAACCCTAACTTCTGTCTTGAAATAAAACTAATCGTCGCTTCCACTTGCCCGAAATAACTGAATTCACATTTATTAACCCAAGTTCTCGTTTTTTCCCAAATTCTTTCTACTGCTCACTTCCGTTTTTACTCGATCACGACAACTTCCTTTGTTAGAAATTTTTTTTCTTTCTTCCATGTGTAGTGTTAAATATTTAGGTTCTAGTTAAACCTGAAAACAATTTATTATTATTAGTAGACTTCGTGAATTTAATTTTGGGAACTCCCAGGTTGATTCGAGATAAGCAACACCGCGTGTCTCGTCTTTATTTAGCTCTTGCCATGCTTATCTTTCATTGAAATGAATCTAAATCGCATTAGCCTTGACTATTTGTGGTGTTGAAGATTAGAAGGATGTAAGTAGTAAATAATGACAGTGCAACTTCCTTTCACACTGATAAAAATGTCAAGTGATTTTTTTTTCTTTTAATCTTTTCTTATGTAACAGGGATGTATTGAGTATTTTTGTTTTTCTTGCGAACATTGAACTGCACTTTAAGAAAGAGTGCTGTGTTGGAGTGGCGTACATTTTCTCGTATTACACACGGTAGGGTTGGTTTGTTGGAGGGTAAAAGGCTGTAAAAGCGTATCTATAACACCCACATTTTATCTGCCTGTTTGTTGTTGTTGAAATATCGCAAACGTCTTCTTTGAAGTTTCCTCGGCAATAAAATTTTTTATTTTTATGATATTTATAGCGAAATCCAACGATGAAACAACAGTCTAGGATAAAATAACATTTTTAAAATTTGCGATTATAAATGAATGAAAAAATGATGCCTTCGGCTTCAATTAATCTTTTTAAAAACAGCGTATGGGAAAATCGCATGAACCTAATTTTACCTGTATGTTATGTATTTTCCGTGTCAGCCTTAAGTAATTCGTGCTGTTGTTAAGAAAAATTATGATTTACCATAATGAAATGTTTTGATTTTTTACTTTCATTTGAAGTTTTGGAATGAGTTCACCTTCTAGTCGGCACATTGGTATATAACTAATTTTCCTCCAGTTAGATTTTTTCCACGTGTTGTTATCGTCTTAATAACTTTAATTCTATGTTTACTATTAGAATAGATACATTACTAGCATGCAAAAGTAGGCCTTGGAACAAAAAGAGAAACAAATTCCTTTGTCATTATTTACATCGTTAAAGTACAACATAATTATAATTTCAAGATTTCTAAATGAATTTATTATAGGACATTTAGATGACTAGATTTGATTAGGAAAATTGAAAACAAACGTCCAATGTGACGACGTTCTGATGTTTTTTTAATTTGTCGTCAAGATGATTTGTAAGCAAAGTAAGCAGTCGTGAATTAATAAGTGTGAACCGACAATTCTATTTTCATTGTTAAATATGACAAGATTGGACACTCATTTTTATTTGATTCTTTTGTTTTTTTCCCTTTTTTACTTTACAACTCGAGTGAAAATTGACCCGTTCCCATCTCATAATAAGATCTATTTTAATCAAATCCGTTGTATTTTTCATGCAACTTGTTCCTTTTTGAAATCAAAACAAGAACAAGACATGAATTCCGTGAAACATAGTAGTGTTTCATGAAGCAGGGTGTCTTGCCTTATTGCTTCATTATTTGTCTTGGTTTTTTGATGTCATTTCTTCCCTGAATCTTACCTTGAAACCAAAACGAGAACAAGACACGAAATTCGTGAAACATAGTGTTTCATTAAAGCAGATTTTTGCCTGGTTACATTATTTCCTGTCTTGGTCTTTGATGCTGCTCCTTCTCTTAGCCTTGTCTTGAAATCAAAAGAAGAACTCGACAAGAAATTCGTAAACAAGTGTTTCATCAAAACAGAATTTTGCCTTTTTACTTTATGTCTTCCCTTGGTCTTTGATGCTACATCTTTTCTTAGTCTGGTCTTGTATCCAAAAGAAGAACACGACAAGAAATTTGTGAAAAGTGTTCATGAAGGCAATATTTGTTACTTCATTTCTTGTCTTTGTTTGATTGTTGATGCCACTTTTCGTCTTGGTTTCGCATCAAGCCAAGAAGTTTCTAAAACAAGAATTACTGTCTTTTTACCTCGTTTCTTGACTTGTCTTGATTTATTGTTACCACTTTTTATCTTGGTCTTGCCTTAAAACCAAGACGAGAACAATATAGTTCAGGAAACATCATGTTTCATTAAGACGAGATTTCTTGTCTTGCTATTTCCTTTCTTGTCTCAGTTTCTTGATGCTACTTTTACTCTTGGTCTTGTCTTGAAATCAAGATAAGAAGAAGACAAGTTCATGAAACAGTAGTGTTCCGTCATGACAAGAACTTAGCGTTTGAAGACAAGATTTATCTTTTTTTTTTTTCATTTTTTGTTATTCCATTTATTATTTTGAATTGGTTTTCAGACTTGAAACCAAGACGAAAACAAGACAAGAATTTTCTGAAGTAGTGGTGTTTCAAGACAAAATTTCTTATTTTTTTACTTTATTTCGTGTTTTGCCATTCCATTTCTTGTTCTGTCTTAGTTTCTTGAAATCACTTTTTGCCTTGGTCTTGTATTGAAACGAAGACGAGAGCAAGGCAAGAAATCCATGAAACAATAGGGCTTCTTGAAAATAAGATTTCTCGTCTTATTATTTCATTTCTGTCCTTGGTATTTTGGTGCCACTTCTCATGGTCTTGTCTTGAAATTAGAACGAGAATAAGACAATTTCATGAAACAGTAATATTTTATCGGGACAAGTTTTTTTTAAATTTTGCTACTTCACCTTTTGTTTTTCTTAGAGTTTAGATGCTTCTTTGGTTTTTTCTTGAAATCAAGACCAGAACAGGACAAGAACTTCCTGAAACAGTAGTGTTCCATTAAGACGAAATCCGTTGCCTTGCGCATTATTTCTTATCTTTCTTGTTTTATTATGTCTTGAAACCAAGACAGAGCAAGAAATTCGCGAAACAGTAGGCTTCGTGAAAGCAAGGTTTCTTGTCTTTGTTACTTTATTTCTTGTGTTGGTTTTTTGGTGCCTCTTCTTCTGATCTTGTCTTTAAATAAGAATGACAATAAGTCGATTTTATGAAATAGTAGTGTTTCATCGAGACACGTTTTCCTATTCTGCTGCTTCATCTTTTGTTTTTCTTGGTGTTTTGATTCCTCGTCTTGGTATTTTCTTGAAATCAAGACCAGAACAAGACGAGAAGTTTGTGAAACAGTACTATTTCATTAAGAGGAAGTTTCTTGCTTTGTACATAATTTCTGATCTTTTCTGGTTTTTTGATTCTGCTTCTTGTGCTTTGGTCTCTAAACCAAGACGAAAACAAAGAAGAGATTCGTGAAGCAGTAATGTTTCATCAAGAATTATATTCTTACTTCGTGTTTTGTCTGAGTATTTTTGTTGCCGCTTCTTGTTTTGAATTCAAAGACGAGAACAATACTAGAAGCTGTTGAAACATATGGTGCTCTATGAAGACGAAGTTTTTTGTTTTGATGTTGTTTTGAAAACATGAAGTGAAACATGTCTCGCGAAGAAAAAACTTATTACTTTAATTTTCCACTGCTTGTGTTCTTCTGATACTACTTTTCCTTTGGTTTTGTCTCAAAATGAAGACGATAACAAGACGAGAATTCATCAAGACAAGTTTTTTGTTTTGTTAATTCATCGCCTGTTTTGTCTTGATTTCTTTTTTGTCACTTCTTGTCATAGTTTCGTCGTGAATTTAAGACGAGCATCAGAAAAGTTTGTGAAACTTCATCAAAATGAAGTCTTTTATCTTGCAACTCCATTTCTTGGCTCGTCTTGATTTTTTAATTCAGTTTCTCGTCTTGATTGCTTAATGAACTCAAGTCCAGAACAAGACAAGAACTTCGTGAAACAGCAGTGTTTCATTAAGACGAGTATTATTGCTTTGCAACTTCATTTCTTGACTTGTCTTGATTTTTAACTTAATTTCTTGTCTTGATCGTTTAATGAAATCAAGACGAGAATAAGATGAGATCTTCGTGAAACAGTAGTGTTTCATCAAAACGAGATTTCTTATCTTGCAACTTCATTTCTTGGCTTGTTTTGATTTTTTGATTCAACTTCTTGTCTTGGTCATTTTAATAAAATCAAAACCAGAACAAAACAACAATTTCGTGAAACAGCAGTGTTTCATTAAGACGAGTATTATTACTTTACAACTTCGTTCCTTGGTTGTCGATTTTCTGATTTAACTTCCTGTCTTGGTTGTTTAATGAAATCAAGACCAAAAAATGATAGGAAGTTCGTGAAACAGTAGTGTTTCATTAAGACGAGATTTCTTGTGTTGTCTTGGTTTTTTGACGCCACCAAGATGAGGACAAGATGGGAAGTTCGTAGGCTTTTAAATTTTTCAGGGTAGTCTGTCTCTCTAGTAAAGCACAGAAGAAACGATTACATAGTTAGGTTTCTCGGACATTTTGGTTTCTTCATGTCTGTTCCTGTTCGTTTTTATTCTTATCTGCTGCTTATTTTGAATATTTGACTAATGAAATTGAATTCGGAATTCCTAAACAAGTTTTAAATTATGAAAATTAAAGTAAATATTGGTATCTAATAAAAACACGATCCTGATAGTTGCTATAACCCGAACGAACGCAATTTTGTAACTTTCAGAATTACTTACCCTCTGGTTATAGAAATTTATGTTGAAATTTATCCGATTTAGTGCGAGGATCTAATAGAAGTTATACTGAAGCTGTATATAAAAAATGAAACTACGGGATCAGATTGGATTTGGTTTAATATTGGAAATTGTTTCTATTTTATGCAGACAATTTTAAAATATCGCAGACGTAAAAGAAATTTATTTTATTTTGGATAAAAACTCAGAAAAATCTTCCAACAAAGTAAACAACGGCATTTATCTGTCTTGTTTGTCTGCAACCTAGCACCGTCGCGTCAGTCTCGACATCATTTCCCCCTAATGCAACTGCATTTTCCTTTCAGTATCTCCTGACAGATTTCAAGTCGTTATTTTTCCATTTCCATTTGCCCCGTGCCGGAATTAAATGTGTTTTTTATTTACAATGTTTAAGTAGAAACAATCTTGACAAAAGACGTCAATTAAAAAAAGAGATAAATGAAGAGTAGCCTTAAACAAGCCTCTTGCCTACGGCAAATTAGTAAATTAGAAACCTCAAAACGAAAGAGACATTTTACGAGTTTTTAGACCTATACGCACACAAAGGAGATTACTTAAAGAAAATGAAAAACAAACAGGGAGACAGACAGTCGAGCCGTTGGGGTTAGGAGATAGGAGGGGAAAAATAGTCACTCCTTCTTAGTTTAATTGATGAATTAGAGAAGGGTGCAGAATGAAAATGATGAAAGATGGGCTCACAGGCAGGGGACATGTAACACATGAGAAACCATAGCTCACCGTGAAGAATTTACATTTGATTGATTTATGCTGCAACTTGCAGGGGGGGTTGGTGGTAGTAGTAGTAGTGGTGGTATTACTGCCTTATCAGAAAAAAAATAATAAAGAATTAAGTGCGTGCTATAAATTTATTTAGATGGAGAAATACGGGCTTATCTCGTGACAAAAATGAATATTTGAAGGGAATTAATGGACACTTTTTTATCTTTAATCTGATATATTGGACTACCCTTGGAGTTTATCTTTTTCCTGCTTGACTTTGTCATCATAAATAATTGAAACAGGGAAAAATGATTTGATAACTCCGCAGCTTTTTATAATTATTATTAGTGTAAGTGTTAATCATCATACTCGCACTTTTGGTTATTGGTTGGGTTAAATTCATCCCTAGTTTTTATTGTTAATTTGACTGAATCGTCTTCTTTATATATATTGTAGTGGATGATGTCGAGATGACCCACCAGCATATAATTATATGTATGTATTAATATTAGCTTGCGTTCAAATATCTTGTACGTGTGTTGAGTTTCGCAGCCCCACGTTGGGCGCCATTATTACAATAAGTGACGCACGATTTGAAAATGTCAACTTATAATTTTCTCGAACGCACAATAATGTAATTTATGTAGATGTATCGAGAATCAGAGAAATCGCCCAAGATATCTATAAGACGTCTCGATAGAGTTTTTGCTCTTAAAGACTCATAACCTGAAAATGTATAGAAAAGTAAAAAAGTATTTTAGAATCAAATTATATAACCAACTAATTAGTAAACTTAACGGAAACATTCTTCTAATAGTATAAACACAGTTAACCTCACTTGTATAAAATATTGAATTAGTAAAATTCAATGAAATGGTAAACTAGATTTATTAGAGCAATATGAAAATAATCAAAACTAAAAGAAACAAAAACCGCAAACAACTGAATAGAAGCGGAATTTTTGAAAAACTGCCAACTCGAACAAAATATCAAACTCAAACCAACATCCTTTCATTTGTGCGTGGTTTTTGTTTTGTTTTCTTGTTTTTCTTTTTTTTTTGATTTCATACAACAAACAGTCTAGGATGGTGTTTATACGGGGAGTTCTTTATTGCCCCTTTTTTATGTTTTTAATGATAAGGAGGGTCGGTAGGCGTGAAAGCAAAACGCTAGGAAACACGTCTATTAATATCTTTACACATCCTCATTATTCAAGCTTTAGAAACGGACGAAGTCCCCGCATACTTTCAAGAATTCCACCTGTGTATGTAAGTAGTATGCCCTTTTGTTATTCTATTTTGATATCCTCCTCCTTTTCTTTTACTTTTCGTGGCGCGCATAAAATGCAACGGCCGATTTGTGACGTGTAGCGGAAAGATTCGAATGCATTCAATAACGTCTCCGTGAGAGAGAACTTGTCCTTTACTTTTCTTATTTTAGATTTCCCATTAGTAAGTAAGTTGAGGTAGGCTACGATACTTCACCGTCGGTTCTCGGTTTTTTTGTCTTCCTTTTATTTTCTGGTTATGTAAATTTAAATAAGACGTACAAGACTCTTTGGCGTCGTTTTCTTCCTGTTGGAAATTAAATTGAATTTACTACGAACAGTTATCTGGAACTAAATTGATTTTGTTTGTAATTCAAGACGAGAGAGAGATTTCTCCTTTTTTTGAATTGTGTGCGGATAAATGTATAAGAAACTTTTCTTGACGAAGGGAAGTTGTCTCTTGGTTTTTCTTGTTTTCTTTTTGATATTATCGCAAGAAGTAGCAGAACAAAAAAAGATAAACTTTTCCCCGTCGTAAATTCAACTTTGTTTTATAACTTTTTCATTGCTTTAATCTCATTACGGTTTTGTTTGTGGTGGATGCGTTTGTTCTGTGTAAAGAAGAATGCATTATGAGCTTTATACACTTTTTTGTAGAATTGAATTTGCGATAATCTATGCAAAATCGATACGGACCATCTTACTAATCAAAACGCTCATTAAGTGTTTTCATTAACTCACCAAATAAATCCTTTTAAATTCAAGCAACTCTTCTTGTGGGAACGAAACAGCGAACTAACTCAATCACATTAAATAACATACCAAAAGAGAATTCAAATTTCACACACACACACACACTTTAAAAGGCACAAAGGAAGGCAGCTCGAACAACCCATTTGTAGCCATCTAGCTAACAATCGAGTTGTAAATTATACGAATTAACAACTGACAGACGTTGTGAATGACCACGTCCTATTGGCAATTCGTGACAATCGCCAGGGCTTTTGCGCTGCTGTCGATTTGCCCGATTACTCTTTTCCAACTGCAAATTACGAGAATTGCGTGTGCTGAATGTCTTGTATATGCAAAGCGAGTTGCTATTCAAGTTTTTAATACAGCAGAATTGTACTGCTGCTTCTTCACCTTCATTTTCATTCGAATGACGCTATAATTTATAACATTATTAGAATATAATGTACAGGAGTAATCGAAAGTTACGTCTCGTGTATATCACTAAATGTCAATGAATGGCTGTTACTATGTATTTTCTATTCATGTACACAAATAACATTTACTTGGCAATAAACCGACAACTGGGAAATTATTATATTACGTTTTCTAACTTCCTCAAGTCCATTTATTTTGAAAGAGTGCAGTATTTATAGTACACTGCCAACAAGCACTTGCAATTAGTATTCCTCAAAATGAATAATCTGTTCTTACATCACAAGGTATAGAATCTTGGCTTGTTCTTTTAAAGATGATTTTTTGCATTCAACGCCTCACGTTGGACGCCAAATTCTTGCGTCTTAAGAATTTTATATTGGGAATTCTGATCATTTTAATTAGTGAATAGAATTTATAATTAAAATAACGAAAATTTTTGATATAAGACGCATTACAATCTGTCGCTGGACCGCAAAACATTAAGACTTGCACAAAACTTATTTCCAAGTTAGACTTACATTAATGGAGGGCGAAGCTTGTTTTTGCGTCACCCGCAGTGGCCCTTTGGGCTCGGCCCATATTTGTAATTAGCCTTGATTGACGGTCGCTGCAGGCGACTACACCCGTTTTTACTCTTAAGAGAGTAAGCTTGACGTAGAGAGCTGCACGTGCCTGGTCTTTTAGTCGAGTCCTTGTACGGCCGGGCCTCATTTTAAAAACTTATCGGGACAATCGGGCTGCCCGGGCCTGTCGAGTCGTGCATTTCAGCCCTGTTAGGCTGGTCAGTCTGTTCGAGCTTATCGAGTCGGTCGGTTTTTTCGGACCGAGATCTTTTTCGTACTGACTCGGACGGGTTATTTTCGTACTGAACCGCACCAAAGGATTGTCGCACTGACTTCGACAGGTGTTATTTCCGTTCTGACCCGGGCAAGTAAAGCAAAGATGAGGAAATCGGACCGGGCCTCAGTTTAAAAATTTATCTGACTTTCTGGCCCTATCACCAGCACAATCGGGCTTGTCGGCTCGTCGGGCCTCCCGATGCTCTTAGGTCTTTTGTTCGAACGTCTCGGGCTTGTCGGGCCTTTCGAGCCTAGCAAGTAATTCGGCCCTTTCGGGCTTTTCGGGCCAATCAAGACATTTTTCTCGGCCGCATGAAATTTATTCCCAGTCGGACCGGATCTGAAGATTTTGGCTCTCTCAACGTGCGAGCCTTATGAGGGTCTAAAAACGCAACGGAACAGACCAAATCAGTGGTATCACTAGTTGAAACATTGAAGGCTGCGCAAGACTGACTCTCAAGTTAGACTTTAGCCTGACTTTTGGTCACTGAAAGTGCCTCTTTGGAGTATGTAGTTCGACGTGTGTTCGTAGTTAGCTATTTGAGAAAGTTAATGGAGACACCGAGTCGGTCTCGTTTTCAAATAAAGAGAACTTTGATTCGTGGTCGCTGGAAGATTTAAAGAAGACAGCGCTATATTGTGACGTCCGACTAGAACCGGACCTCTAACTGAGACATTAAGATCTGCACGTGCCAAGTTTTTTAAGACGATTACACTCTTCAGCCAATTAGATTTTCTAAACGGATCTAATCTCTTAGACTGATTTGCCTTGTTTTGATTCTGTCAGTAGGGCTTTCAGTCTTTAACTAAAAATGATATGCATCCACTTCCTCTTTTAAAAAAGATTTTTTATTAAGACCTTGTGTTGTGTAAAATCGTCTTGACGGACGTACTTCTATCTAAACCTGATACTTTCTACAAAGAAGACGTGTATCGTTTTCAAAATCAAAGATAAAACATGACATGACTCTATAGTACCTTGAAACTAAAAGAAAAGTTCTTGCAAAGCAATTATTTTTCTCTCAAAAGTATCAAATTCTCTAATAGCTGAACTAAACTAGAACTGCACTTCGCTACATCCAGCACAAGTTGAAACCGATTTTCATGATGAGCTCTAACCAAAAAGCAAATCGAAAACCATACAAGCTCAAAGGCAAACCAAGCGCAAATCAGAAACCAGAACCTGGCATTAAACTTGAGAAGCCAGAGTCCTGAAAATTACAACCAACCATTAAGAGTAAACCCAATCATATTTGAAGACGCACCTTAGAGACCTGCACGGGCGAGGATTTCTCGGGCTGTCGAGCTTCTCAGATATCTCGGCTCTTCGAGCTTCTCAGATATCTCGGCTCTTCGAGCTTCTCGGGTATGTCGAACCGTTCGGGCCTATCAAATTTTCTGGACTTCTCGGCTCTATCGAGCTGTTTGGATTTCTCGGATCTGTCTAACCTCTCGGGTCATGCGGATCCGTCGGGCCGTTCGGGCCTGCCGAGCTGTTTGAACTTCTCGGTCCTTAAGGCTTTTCGAGACTGTCGGGCCTTTTGGTTTTCTCGACCCGGGCTGCCGAGCTTCTCGGGTATGTCGAACCGTTCGGGCCTATCAGATTTTCTGGACTTCTCGGCTCTATCGATCTGTTTGGATTTCTCGGATCTGTCAGACCCCTCGGGTCATGCGGATCCGTCGGGCCGTTCGGGCCTGCCGAGCTGTTTGAACTTCTCGGTCCTTAAGGCTTCTCGAGCCTGTCGGGCCTTTTGGTTTTCTCGACCCGGGCTGCCGAGCTTCTCAGATTTCTCGGCTCTTCGAGCTTCTCGGGCCTGTCGAACCGTTCGAGCCTATCCAATTTTCTGGACTTCTCGGCTCTTCGGCTCTATTGGGCTGTTTGGATTTCTCGGGTCTGTCTGACCTCTCGGGTCATACGGATCTGTCGGGCCTGCCGAGCTGTTTGAACTTCTCGGTTCTTAAGACTTCTCAAGACTGTCGAGTTTTTGGTTTTCTCGATCCTTCGGGTCTATCGGGTCATTTGATTTTCTCGGACCTGTCGGACCATAAGGGTTTGTGGGGCCGTACGGGCCTTTTGGACTTCTTAGTCCTTTGGATTTTTATGTCGGACGTTTTTTTTGGGAGGCGTCAAGTTTGTCCTCAGTCGGGCCGGGTCTGAAAATTTCGACCCCTGCGTGTATGCGAAGTTAGAGCAATAGACAAAAAGCTTCCATATATCAGTAAAATACTGCATGGGGTTCCTGAACTCAGATAGCAGGAACTGTCAAAGCGCATACAATGTTTACCGACTGTGCGTTGAGTTAATCCTTTTTTGAATTGCCTCAAGCTTAAACTCAAAGATGTACCGTATTTGCTAACTTGTTAGAATGATCTTTGGAAGTTTTTCTCATTGAGTGTGTGATTGATTTAGTTGTTGTAAACGTGTACGTTAAGAGACAACAGATTGCAATAAGCAAGGTAGGTTAGTAGTCGACGACTGGAATAGGCGATAGGTTCTGCAAAGTGTGGCCATTTTTTTAACACATCATTTCTCTGAAATTCTCAACAATATTAAATTGTTTTAGAACCAGATGGAAATTACTAACATTTAAACTCCATATGTATGAAAATTACACACCATTTGTTGACGGAAATAAATTCTCCCTTATGGGACAAAGTTCCTTATTTAGTAATAAATCGTGAACTCGCATATAAATAAACGTCAGAATTCCAACATCTGCAATTACCAAATTTCCTTGTTCAACACATATCTAATGATATAAGACGTACCTATGCGTTCGTCGATGACTTTTCCATTAAAAACATTTCAAATCACAGCTTGAATTCTTCAATTTACAGACAACCAGATATACTATGAGTGGTATAAGATTACAAACGAATTACATTACCCGAGAGAGGCCCTCTTTTTTTTACCTCTCTCTGTCTCTTTCTCGTCATCAGTACTCATTGCCGGTGTTCGTTCCATTTATAAGTAAGCCGTTGTTTTATAATTGAATTTTTAAGAAAAAGCCGTTTCAGGTTAATTTTCTGCCATTTCGCAACATCTGCATGATGCGAAATGAATATAGCACAAAACAATCACGTGATAACATTGACAATTATCCGGGATAATTAAGAGAGAAATTACTCTTTGTGAAGATTAACTATTTTTGTGTTCGAAAATAAAAAAATTGTTGTCTTTTTCGTATCTGCGTGCGCTAATTAATTAAAGTTTTCTTAATTACATTATCACGATGAAATCGGTAAAGTGTGACTGATATCCGTTCGCGTGTTCTCTCCTCTCCGTTTGTGTTATTTTTAACTTCCGCAAAACTAATTTTGCAGCAACAGCAGCAATCGTGAAAGAGAAAGTGAAAATATTAACAACCCATGCATGAATTTGTCTCTCTACGCAATAATAATGTTTGGTGAAATTTAATTGATAGGTTTTTGTTGTGATTGTCACGAAAAAGTTTGATGTTTTGTAATCATTTCAATTAAATATTCATGTTAAATATTTTTAGCTAAGTCAAGTACGTTTTAATCGACATCTTGTTATTATCTAAGCCATTGTGAGGGGAACGGGCTTGGAAAAATTGTTTGCTTTAGTTTTGTTAACCTCACTTTTTTATGTCCCCAAAACGAAACAAATCTCGCACTTCTTTTACAATTCCCTTTTTGAGCAATGAAGGAATTGTTAATTTTCTAAATTCTATTGAAGTATATCTTGCATTTTCTTATCTTTTCCTTGGAATCATGCCGCGTCTACGTTTTTGCATATTTTTCCAAGATTACAATATATTTAACAAACGACGAGTAAAATGTCAATAAGGAAAAGTCCCTTCTAAGAAACACGTGTATGTTGTTTACGTGCAAACATTACAAAAAGAACTAAAAAATATCACATACAGAAGTTACACATTTCTCTTTCGCATTTTAAAATAAAAGGGAATTCCGATCGTTACAGACATTCCAATGGATAACAATGCGAATATTTTTTTATTGAAATCTATTTAAATGATAAATTCCTTATCCGGAAATCCTTCCAAGTTAACAGCAGCTAACAACAATTAACAACAGCAGGTTGAAGTTATTAAATAATATGATTAATAAATTCTTCCGTTATTTTTAATTTTTGATGAGTTGCAAAATTTAATAAGCAACGAGAAGCAGTTGTAGTGGCAGCATCTGTTTGTAATTTACATCTGATTTCCGTTTAAGGATACATAATTCGATCTTGAAGTATTTTTATTCTTAATTTTCCTTTTGATTCGCAATTATGTATGCAATTTTATTATTCAACTGTTTATTCTCTTCTTGTCATGGCCTTCGTTACGTAATAATGTTATTAATTTATGCATTTAAACATCTGTTTAATATTTTTTAAAGACCTTTAGATTTATCGGAAACTCGGCCAAGAGTAATCTTGAATGCGTTTTGATATTAGGTTCATGTGGATTTATACAAGGTAAATGCCAGTATTAAACAATTTAATAATATTGAAACGACAATCAGTAGGCGAATGTTTGTCACTTGAGCAATTTGTACATTTAATGCTCACTTATTACTGTGATTACTTGATTATAAAAAAAGTTGGTTCTCAGGGCACATTACGTGCGTCCAAGAAAATCTGTATACGTTGTCAGATCAATTTGACATTTGAGTCATCCATCGCATATAATAATGGCGCCCAGCGTGGGGCTGCGAAAACTTAGCACACATACAAAGCAGATAATAAATATTTTTGCAAAGTCTAATTATAATCTAAGTATTAATGTGTTCTAACATTATTTTTAAAAGTTGCCAGTTAACTCTTGGTATAGCTTTCACCATAAGAATCAAACACAACCCTTCTATCGATCACCCGACCGCATGCCTATGGTTACCAACTCCCCTACTTTTGTCTTTGTATCCTCTCAAACGCGACTTTCAGGTACAAAGGTGATTTTTCGAAAAAGAGGTATACTACAATTTCTACGTACTTTGCTTCTCTTTAAGACGGTGAAGATTTCAAGTCAATAAAACGTACCTCGACCTCGTAGAAAGAAAGTATAAGCAGCCTTTTTTTGTTTCCGGAGTTTTTTGATTTGCTACCGACAATTCGTTTCCGCTAGCCGATAACACTCGCAAATTTACGTCGAACGGCGAAAAACAGACCCCCGTACCCCCTAATAAAACTATGACCTGCGCGCCCTGTACCTATCGATCCGTAGAAAGTGATATCTTCGCAAAACCTTCTACTCCTATTCCCCTCACGGACGCTTATAGACCCGAATTTTAATCTGCCAACGGCAAAACATTCCGGGGAGGCTCTACATCACAGCGCTCCTGGTCCCAGTTCGCTACGACCTCGCATAAGGCCCCAGCCGTTTTTATCGCTTTTCGCCGTTAGATGTCACCGCGTTTGCTTCGCGCACTCCTCTCCAAATTTAGTAAAGATCGGCCAGCTCGTTCTCTTCGAATTTTTCGTTTTGAAAAAGTGCATAATCTCCAATTTTGATCCCCCTTGCTCCCTTCCTATTTGAGAATTAATACAAACCTGCCAGACGAGGACTATCGGCTGGACCTAGTCTCGTCGAAATGAAAATCGCTAGTAGCCCAGAACGAAATAAAACTAAGGGAAATTTTTCAAAGACGTTTATAGCTCCAGATTAGGGTGCCCACAAGTTATTTTTCAGATGAGAAGCTTTTGGCATTCATTGTTTTTGTATTTAAAGGTTTAAATCTATAATGCCTCACCTCTCAACCTGCCT
>VTPC01001086.1:348957-359808 GCA_011009095.1 Ignelater luminosus
TTAAAGGCCCGATGGGCCAAACCATTCCGACAAGCTCGAGAAGTCCTAAAGGCTCGACAGGCCCGAGAAGCCCTAAATCCAAATCTGGAGGCAAAATTCAAAAAGGTTCGGGAGAGATACATACCGAATCTCACCATTAATACCCAAAAATAACGGCGCTAGAAGGAATGGAAAGGGAAAGATTCGGAATTTGCATACAGGATCACGTAGAGGTCACTAAAGTACATTTACAGCGTATTTGCACAGTTGCAGTTTCTTGCGTTTTCGACCTAAACGATGAACTCTTAGATAAAAAATGTATTGAACCTGCTTTGTTCCCCATTTCATGGCGTATGAAAATGTTTAAGCTACGTTTCTCTATGATCTTGTATAACTGCATCAGAAACGCTCAAAAGCAGACAAATTACATTTCTTGGCGCAAGCCACTGGTAACCATCTGGTCTTGTTGTCTCTTCTATTCATTTAAAAAAGAAAGTCATCTCGATCGGCCCATAGTTGATCGAGTTACGAATTTTTTAAGTGAACTTCCGGCAGTTCATGGAAAAATGCGAAGTTAACTGAATGAAGTTCGGTCTTTTTGAGTAGGCAGAAGAGTAGTTTCAGAACACAGATCCTAAATATTATGTCGATTGGACCATCGAGACAATTTTAGTAGTGGTTGCAAAATTCGCAATTAGCACGATCGACTTTTCCGGGAAATAAAAAAAAACCTCACCACGACTCTCCCCCCTCCTAGATGCTTATAGGGCTAAATTTAAAACTCCCTAGGGAAAACACTCCTCGGAGGCTTTACATCGCAGCGTCTCCAATTCTAGGTTGCTAAGCCTACCCATAAGGTTCCAATCGGTTTTGTACGGGCAAGGTAGGCGAAGGCCCTAAAGTACCACCTACCCTCCCAAGTTTGGTCAAAATTTGACTTTTTGTTTTCAAAAACTACAAAATTTCCAACTTTGACCCCCTTGCTTCCCTCCTATTTGACATTTAATGAAAAACCGCCAGACTATAACTCGTCTAGGATTGACCTATTAACCGGCCCTAGTTTCGTCTAAATGCAAGAGCGAACATGATTATGTAGATTATTTGATTATTGAGTAAGAATCTTCAGACGCCACAGGCTACTCCAGTGATAGTTCTTTACGTAGCCATCACCGTTAGTTTAAATCAAGGAACGAGAGAACCTCCCTCCGACCGCCCGAAACCACAAGTCCACTCCAGCCGCTCGCCCATGAATTTGCACTCTCTTCCTCTGTTTCCCATTACGCCACGGATGATAACTACAAAGCCATATCCCAATATCTCTTCAACTTCTCCAAAAACAAATTGCCAGTCCACTCTAAACTTCCATTTTCTCTCCGTTTTCTCAATTACCCCGTCAATCATAACCACAAAAGTCGCCTTCCCATATCTCATTAACTTCTTAAAAAAGGAAACCTGCAAGTCCACCTCGTACGCACGGCTATGACCTTCCACTTTCTTCCTTTTTTTCTCTATTACTCTGCAGATCGTAGTTACAAAGCTATATCCTGATATCTCCTTAAATTCTCCAGAAAACATTGTGAAGCCACCCTCCCAGCGGTAAATTTGTTTCTGGTTGTTCGAGTGATTCTAGGTAATTGTAAAACTGGATCTCAATAACGTTTTTCGCCAACAAAAGTGAAAAGCCCTCCTCGTTCTCATCATCAATATTCAAAGCAGTCATATTTTTGAATCAAAGAAATATATCCAGAATTTACTTTAATGACGGCACAATTCTCTTATCAAAGGTAAAGGTCAGAGCAAAAGTGTTACTGTCGTCTGTAATGTTATTAATTCTGCCGACGCGGCGTCGTATCAATTGCGATTCTATAAACTTCATATTTTTACATGGAGCCACCAGCATCTTGGGTAACGCCACCGTAGAGATCCAAAGGAACCTGAATTTACTTTTTTGTTGTAAGTCACCCCTGAAACAGACCCACGCCACTGGTAGACGCTAAATCGTCCTTACCGTTTGAAAAAAAATCTCAGCTCGATCGAACAGTCAGTCCGGGAGTTACGAATTTCTTAAGGGAGCATCTTGGCATGGCATGAAAAAAAGCGCGAAGTTAACCCAATCGAGTCCTACAATACAGATCTCGAATATCACGTCGATCAGAGTCGTTTTAGTGGTGCCCGAACGGTTTTTGGGGTAAATTCGGAATCTTTCGGTGTACCACCGAGCATTCGTTTCCACTGGCCGATAGCACTCGCAAATCTCCGTCGAGTGGTGAAACAGGAGAAAGTGTGAAATCGGTTCGAGTGAAGCCACCCAACCGTTATACCGAACGACGTTTTGATATTTTCGAAAAGCTCCTACCTCGACTATGGCAAACTTGGAGATCCATTTTGTCCATTTTTACCGCTCGGTGTTACCGAGTAGTCGCAGGTCCTACATCCTCGCCTGCCCTCCAAGTTTGGTCAATATCGGCCTAACTGTTCTCATGGTCCCCCCCCCCCCAGGTGACAATTAATGAAAAGTTTCTAGCACGCGACACGCCGAAGGCGAGCCCGATTCTCGTTGAAATGGCAGCTGGAATGTAAATATTGCAATGATTTTAATCTGGCAGTGAGTCCAAAAAATGACTGACTGCAATAAATTCTTGAAACGAAGATTGCAATATTCGATAAACCTGAGACTATGCAAGAATAGCGTAAAATACTTTCAGTCAGAAGAATTTTTAAAAACCACTTTCAATAAATGAAGGCATTAAATGGCTTTGACGGCGCTAAATTCTTGAAACGTGGAAATTGCAATATTCGATAAACCTGAGGCTGCACAAGAATCGCTTAAAATGTTTTCTGTCGGAAGAGTCTTTAAGAATAATTTTTAATTATAATGAAACCATAAAATATAAGGCAAGATAAAATCACGACTAAAACAGTGTTTTCCTAGTAATAATTACAGAAAACCACTCTTAAACATTTGTAGATTTTGTAAAGCTTCCTTTGTAGATCACTAAACAAAAATGACTTTTCAGATTTTGTAAAAAAAGACTTTTAATGAACCTTTTTCATGTTCAAATAAAAGAGTTCACTTGTGTCATTCGTTTTGTTAAACTGTGTAATTGTTGTTTTATACATTCTACCTCAGCAGAGTAATTAAATTAACAACTTCTACTACTGTTAAGGAAAGAAGTGGGAAAAAGAACAAAAGAGCCAACTCATTTGTAAAACAAATGTACCAGAAAGTAATTGTACCTTTTTAAAAGAGATCCCCTTTTTTGTTGTTTTTTAAAAGTCGCCCGTGCATACCAGTTTTGTCGACTTTTCACTAGTTTAATATTCCGCATTAATTGTTTCTTTGAACTTTATTGTCTTAAGACTTTTGTTAGCCGGGTAATAATTGAAGATTGATGCTATTGAAGTTAATGCGTTTGGTTCCCTGATTACACATTAAATTGAAACGCTGATTGAAAGTCTGGCCATTGGCGCCAAACTGTCAATGACTTTGTGGCCTTTTATTATTAATTTTTATTACTGGAACCGAACAGTTCAACTTTTTTTTTACTCCATCTGCGTTCAAGTGTTTTGTGGCGTGTGTATATGTGTGTGTGTGTGTGTGTGTGTGTACTACCAAGAAATATAATTAATGGATTCTAATTTTAAACCATTTAGGACGTCTTTTTTCTATTTCCCAAATTTAATATAAAAATAATAAAGAAATTATTAAAGTTTTTATTTTTAACTTCGCATGAGATGACTTTTCGCTCAGAACTGCAATTACGTCCAGTTTACTGCTAATTTCGTGTTTGTTCTTATTGCGGATGACAGGTGCTTCGTGAAATTACAAACTAAGTACTATACGAGAGATTTTGTAGCAATTAAATGTTATCATATAATAAAGTATAATTTCATGATAGGGATCCTTGACATTTTTTTAATTAACTAATTTTAATTGAAACACGAAAACTCGTTTGGAAGTTAAAATGAAATAGTTTTCATGTGGCCCAGAAAACATTTTTTTATGTACCTTTAAAGGATGCAAAATTTTCTTTTTCCTTTTGTGTTGTCATTATATATTCAAATTGCCTAATTAAATAAAATTGTGCTGCTCTTTGAACTGGATGAACTTTGCTCCGTTTCTACGTTGTAACGTTGTTTTGTAATATTAATTAGAACTAGGAATTTAGCTGTTTGATGCATAAAATGCATATTTAGAATTTTCTGTGGTCGTATTCATCTGCATATTAATGATATTAATGTACAGGGTGATATAATTCCTTTGGACTTAAGAATCTATAAGACCCAACTTTAAATTTGTGTTTTTGTTTTTTCTGTTACATCTGTGTAATAAGTGTTGCTCATTTTGTAACAAGATACTTCTTCTATCAGCCAAATAAGTATTCATAGTGAGAAAAGAAAGAAAAAGCTAGAAAAAATCATGGGAATAACACAAGGAAGCCCTGCTGTCTTAAAGATATCAGTCAAACACAGAACATTTCATTAGTAACATTGCCAGTTGCAGTTTGTTTCCTGTCATCCATCTGTCTATTTGTTGTTGGATGTTCCATAATAGCGGTCCAAGGACCGATCCTTGCGGAACTCCGTACGTCATCTTCTTCGTTTCCTTGGGTATCTTCTATAATGATACTTCTATCGCTTAGATAGCTTTCGATCACCTTGGTCAAATAGTTTCTTATGTTTCTTCTTTCTAATTCTTTTATTATTCCCTGCCAGCTTGCAGAATTGAACGCATTTTTTACGTCTAGCGTAATTAGTATGCTTAATCTCCTGGTGTTTTGCGTTCCTGCCCTAGCCGCTTTGACGATACACTGGTTACGTCTCTTACGGCTTCCGTCGTTGCTCTTCCTTTACGGAAGCCGTATTGCCTCGAGTCAAGGTCTCCCTTGTTTTCCACTTCCTTTTCTAGTCTGTTCTTGATGATATGTTTGTGCAGTTTACCTATTACATCCAATAAGCAAATCGGCCTGTACGTAACTTCTGCTTGCGTGTTGTTTCTAGGTTTTCACTTTCCATTGGCGAGGAAACATTCCCTCTGCTAATAGTTTATTAAATATATCTTTTAGCCGGCCCGGCTCTTTTTGGATAATAATTTTTATTACTTCGAGGAGGATACCATCCGGTCCGGAAGCTTTTTTTCTTTCTTATTTTTGTTTTGACTTTTTCCAGTTCCTCAGTTTGCCCTGGTTTAATGTCGTCCCCTTCTGATTGGATCCAGGCTTGTTCTACTTGAGTGGAGAAAGTTCGTCGCAGATCGTCCACATTTTTTCCAGAGATATGTTAGTGCTGCTATTTTTTGTTTTGATGTGCTTCGTAACTATTTTATATCCTCTGCTCCATCTGTTGTTGTCACAGAGTCTTTCCCAATGCGTTTCTTTGGATTTTTCAATTTCCCTTTTGAGTTTCTTCCTGGCTCGTCGATATTCTTCTTCCACTTCTTCGGTTTCTAGGTTTGTATGCTCTTCCCTTCCTTCGCGGTTCCTGCCTATTTTTTTCTGATTCTTGTAAGTTTTCTTCTGGTGGAAAGACACAGTTTCCTGGTATCGGCGATTTGCTCGTTCCACCAATATACCGCTTTCCGTCTCCCCTTCTTGGTTTTTCAGGGCATCTTGACATATCATCTGAAAAAGTCCCCCCAATTCTTCCTGGTTTGTTGGTCTGTTGAGATTTATTCTTCTACTGAGCGAGTCGACCACTTTTCCTTCGTCGGCTTCTTTATACCTACCTGCATGTCGTAGTTTTTGTTGGGCTTTGGTTTAGCTCAGTCTTTCTTATCTTAATGATTACGTACTTATGGCCGCTCATTGTTTCCTCCTCATCAACGTACCATTTTTTGATTTTTTAAGCATGGCTCTGTTGGCCAACGTGATATCTACTATTGATTTTATTTTTCCCATTTCGAATGTTGGGATTTTCCCCTCGTTACAGTTGATTAAATTATGTACTATGGCCCATTCTGGTAGTACTTGCCCTCTTATGTCGTTTCTTTCGTCATTTCATTCGTCGGAATGTGCGTTAAAATCCCCCGAGATCAGGATGGGTCCTTGTTTCTGCGTTATAGAGTCCCCTAGTTCGTTAAGGACCTTTTCTCATAAGTTTCATTGGCGCTGTTAGGCGAAATGTAGCAGATATAGAATGTACCTTCTTTAGTTTTAATTTCTACGAAGCCTTCATTTTGCGTGAGTGACTGTATAGCTGGCTGCTGCTTTGGCTAACTTAATGTTTGGCCCTTGTAGGAGTAAGACTTTGACTTTAACTTGTACGAGGTGGTGGGCTGCTCGTCTCCTATCCAAGCTTATTTGTACGATCTTGATGTCTGCCCCGCTTTTGTCGTCCACGCTTGGTGATCTGTTGTCCATATTTGAGTGTTACTTTCACCGGTTTCCTCCTGAGTTCAACGACCAGCTCTTTGTAGACTGGGCAGGCCAACTCGTTTGCCTTATGGCCCTGTTTGTTACATACGTAACAGTAGTGGGTCTCACTTTTACAGTCCCTGGCCAGGTGGGTCTCCGATTTGCAGTTCAGGCATTTTTGCCGGTCATTAATTGTTTTTCTTTGCATCCTCTGGCAAAATGTCCGTACTTGTGGCATTTGTAGCACTTTACAGGTGCTAACCTCTCCACGACTCTGCACCGCGTCCATCGTATTTTAATTTTACCCGTTTGGAGGATTTGCCGTCGTTATGGGTGCATTTATTTTGGCATACTTCTGCCCCCTGCTGTTGGCTTTATCCTTGATTGCCACTTTCTTTCTATAGACGTCCCTAGTTTGTTTTGTAGGTGATACATTACATCTTCTTCGGTGATTGTATCTTCTAGATCCATTATCACTAGATCTTTGCTCTTTTGTATAGTTTCTACGGTTAACTTGTCCTTCAATTTTTTCTCGACTTCTAGTTGTAGTTGTGCGCTGGTTGCCCCTTTTTTGTTTGTGTATTTTATTTCGACATGTCCTTTGGTTTTACTAATACTGTTGACCCGCACTTTTAATTGTTCTATGTCGATATTTCTTTTCATGGCGTATGTTTTCCCGTTTTCTTTGGATTTCACGACGATTTGTTGTTTGCCGGTTTCTTTCTTCCTGGACATTCTGATTGTACTTTGGACTCTTACCGTCTCTTAGGTGCTTCATGGCATGCATGGCTATTTTATAATTTAACTCCCTGAATACCAATTCGGTTATTTTCCTGTTTACTGCAAAGCAGTTCTCTTGGGTACACAGGATGATCATGTCCTTTTTGCCTTTGCTCTCTGTGGCATTTTTTATTTCGCTTAGTGCCTTCAGAATTTCTTTAATGTTATCTCTTTCTTCTTCTGTCTTGTTAATAATTCCATCTTGGCTTAACTTATCTATTTTTGCGTTGATACGTTCTTCTTTATTTGGTGCGCTACGTACTAGCGCTTCTTGTTTTTGCTTTCTTATCCTTCTGTTCGTGCCGCTTCTGAGATGAACTCTTTTAAGTTTACTGTTTTTATGTGTGGGACATTCTTCATGTTGACTTCTTGATGAGTAACGTGTGTCCTCTAATTTAAAGTACGTAGTGAGCCAGCTAATTTTCAAGAAGACTTAATTATCTTGAGATTGATAAGTAGATGCGTCTGCTGCATTGGAGGAAGGAAAAACAGACGCTTTTACATCAATTTTTGTTTTGGAATCGAAATAGAAGATTCAAGAAATCGAAGAAAGTGAAACGAATATTTAAACTTAAAAAAAAAGTTTGTTTGATACAAAGATCATGGGAAATATTGAAAGGTCAAGATGTTTTGATTTCCATGACAAATCAAGACTAATTCTAAGGTGGTTGATCTGAATCTTTTTATTTTGTTTTTATTATCTCTCCTTACTTACAATTTAAGGCCGCCGACTGGTGAGTCGGGGCCATTTTTCATACCGGCTTCATTGTGATATCTAATCTGAAGTAGATAGCGAGTTTATCTCCAAGAAGTCTTTAAGCGGCTCGGAATTGACAAATAAATGTGTCTTCTGCATCGAAGATGGAGAAACGGACGCTTGAATGATTATTTTTGCATCGTCCTCTGTATCAGAATCGTAATGAAAAATTCTATGTATCAGCAAAAATGAAAATTGAAAGAAAATTTGAAAAAACGAACCATTTGAACCTTACAGCGAAAACTTTGATATTATTGACAAACACACTCCATGGGAAATATTGAAAAGTCAAGTTTTCTCGATCTTCCAGTTTTGTTGTATTATCTCTCTCCTTACCTAGAACTTAAGGCCGCCGACTGGTTAGTCTGGTGTATTTACCTCTTTCTTTTTGTAAATACGTTGAACTTTTATATTTTTCTCCGAGCAATCTTCTCCCAACCTTTCGGTTCATCTGGTTCTAAAAGAATATTTTATAATAAACACTTGAAAGCTGTATACTTTCATAGATTCATATTAAAGTGAACATAAAACACTTAACTGACAATATCCTGTATATCTCCAACTGTACATACATTTCCATAAATATAAATATTGACACTTTACATCTACAACAAACGATTTACCGATAGAGTTTTAAAATACATTTCACTGCATTATTGTTGAAGTTACCAGACCAAGGCAAACCGCAATTGTTTGTTATTTTATTTATGATATTTCTGTGTGTGCACTGTGAGTAAATACACATTGTGTGTATATTGCATTTTTTATACGGAGAAATAGCGATGTTGCTTTGTTGTTCTTGTAAAAGTTCGATCTAATAAATTATGTATTAATGCTTTGGGCTTCTTGTGTTTGAAAGAAACAAAACACATTCATTTTACTTGAAAAATGTACAAATGTAAATCTTCCTCTTTGCTACGATAAAATCGTAAATTGTTCAAATTAGTTTTGCATGTTTCTTCTCTCAAACTTCCTTTTTTTCTCGCTTGTTGCTACTCTTTCGAAATGAAAGCTATTATTTTACCGAGAAGACGTTTCGAATATTAAATTTTGTAAGTTGGCAGATGTACTCTGTGAAAATGTTGAATTTTTTTATTACATCGACTTGGATTTCTCAAGAACGTATATGTGTATATCATACGTCACCAAGGCTCGGGATTTTGGGGTTGACGACACAACCGAACTACCACTACAATATATATATATGAAATGAAAATAATTAATTTCTGTTATGTTGTAGTTCAGTTCAGTTTCTCTCTTTTTCAGGTAAGGGATATTTCTATGGTGAACCCAAAACTGACAAGAACATTATTCAGAAATCCCCCCAAAAAAGACCAAAACCGAAAAAAGGCGTAGATTTATGTGGAAACATGATTAAAGTAATCACAACAAACCATAACAATCAAAATAGTACAACTCAAGTACGAATATCATTAATCTAAATTTCTACGCAGCTCACAAAAGAGTAGGCCAAAATGGCGTGTATTTATATGTATATATGTGTAGGGGGTTCCCCTATATGGATCGGCTGATGAGAGAAACTCACTTGAGTTGTCTCTTCGATGTAAAATCAAGACGTAAATTCCCTAATTTATATTAATGTAGGCGCGCAGAAATTAGTTCTTTTTGTTTGCTTTTTCTTACTTCACAAGCGGATATTCCTCCTACAAAACGGATTCAATTTTGTTGGAGTGAAATAAAAAAGTGCTGATATGAAACTAGCCGTATTTAATTTTATAATTAACCGCAAACAAAAGGTTATTTTAAATGATTTAAATTTTTTGCTATCATTAATAATGAAGTCTTGCCATTTTAAGTGTGCAGAAATACGACATAACCTCACTTTCTATTTTCTATAATCCTAATAACTCCTCTACATCAATCATTACATAAAATTATAATCACAATTAAGTATATAAAAATCAAAACAAACCTTAAACCCACATTTATTCTAATGGAAAGTTTTGCCTCGTTAAAATTTAACACCTTGAAACTTGAACAAGCCGACAACGTGGTGGTATGTGTGTAGTGTATGAGTGTACATGCATAAAATTCACTTTCCCATGATACTTTTTTCGATTAATGTTTTTGTCTAAACTCTAACTGTACTTGTGTACATTTGTAAGTTGCAAATTAAAAATCATTCGTTTAAACAAATTTCCGCTTTGAATAAATTAGTTAAACGAATAAATTAAAATAAAAAAATATCCTTGAACCTACGGCTCTTTCGAGTACTCTCCTTATACTACTTACATAAAATAAATTTAGGTCATCAGATCAAATCAAAAAAATTGGATCATGTTAATGTTCTAATTGAAAAAATTGTTAAATTTGGATCCATTAAGTACAAGAGTAAAACCTACGTCAATCATACGCTTGGTGTACTTACTTCTACTACTTATCAGCACTGCAGCAGTGTGTTAAGAAATACGCACAATGCATGTGTGGGTTTAAACATCAAGACGTTTTATTATTATTATTTATATGGCTGTAGCTTTTAGTTGATTGGATATGAATGCGAGTAGGAAATCTGCACTGTGAAGGTCATATTTAAACTGGCCGTTTATTTCGTTTAACAATAATTCGTAATTGCGACAATTTTCGTTATAACGTTTATGTAACGTGTAACAACAACTAGCAGTAGTTAATTTGGGTTTGTTGTTGTACTTCAAATAGGGCACCGTTTTAAATTTGAAGGACCCTGTAATTATTGCAGTTATACACAATTGCTAATCAATCACACCCTATAAATTTGTTAGATCATATTTTAAAAATAATTTTGATGGTATGAAGTAATTCAATTTAAGAGTTCTTGGTACTTCTTTTATACTGTAATTACCACTGTTAAATTAGCGAATGCTACAAGCAAATTATACATCAGAATGACAGTTGAACAAACCTTATTTCTTAGAAATTCTCAGATTTTTAAATTGGAAAGGATTTCATTTAAAATGGAGATAAATTGGGACTTCAATAAATTTT